>PDGT01000010.1:7519708-7588398 GCA_003671415.1 Megathymus violae
GACATTTTTTACATTATTTATAATTTTAACTGACAGATTCCACAGGTCACCAGTATTTTTAACATTAAGTGACCGAAAAGTTTTAACTACTTCTAATGCTGTAGTATGTTTAAATTCAATGTTGTATGATTGAATCTAAAGGATGTGATTAAATGGGGAACGTTGCACAATCGGCGTTAGTTCAAAAACTGCTTAGAAAGAACTCACAAGCCAAGCGGGTGGAAGCGAAAATTCCAGCTTTTCACAACGTATTTTTTGTCGTAAGTACTTATTCCTAAAACAAAGCGTAATGACCCGCACTGCACGCATTTTGTTCGCGAACAATCCGAATAGGCCATTTTTCATCCTGAACAATTGAGGGCGGTACTCCGACGCAATTGGCAGAGTATTTTGTCAAGTATTTGTGTTCGTGAGATCCGAATACGCGACACTACGAGTGCACTCCAGGGATTCATACGCATATTAACAATAGCTGCCTGCCATGCTCTTTTTCCTTATAATAAATTATTTTTGTTTCATATACCTACATATGAGAACGAATAAATGATATGTAATCTGTATTCGAAAAACTTTTTATCAATATAGATTACAACCGGTTGACGGAGATGTCTAGAATGGTCAATTGTGAGCGGGGTTGACGAGCTCTCGGAGCTATATTGAGAATAAGATCATCCCCAAGAAACGTAATTCTTGAGAGAAGAAGAAGAAGCCCACTAACATCCCCAGTGCTAATAGTAACATTTTCGTGTGCCGTAGAATTTAATACTGCCACAACTGATGACCACTGATATTAGTCTTTAGGTATCATTATCTTTGCATTTACAGCCAAAATTCAAAGATTATCAGGATCACACCTAGAGCTCTTGCAGCACCATCAGTTCACAAGTGTATACAAACTTTAAAGGCAAAAAAACACTGGAAATTTATCCTCTTCATAAGTCTAGGATATCGTGTTCTAACCATACTCTTACACGGCTTAAGTAACCATTCGGTGTGACATATTGGCCTAACTTTAGGGAAATTATCGGACACTTGACAGTTTATCATAATCTGTGCTATATCTAGATATCATAGAAGGCTATTGATTATAGTATATACAAGTTACGAATATCTATTTGAGAGACCCAAGGATAAGTGGCTATCGATACATTGTCCTAGCTTCCTTATTTCATAGGGGAACCAACTAATCTAAGTGTTCGTAGAAGGCCCATCGATTGTTTAGAATAATCCTAAATAATTTAATATGGATAGTAGCAAAATCCGTACTTGACCTGAGTGTCGGACTAAGACTTTGACATCTCTGATTGTTAAAAGTGACCTGAGCCCCATAGCTGGACAATATGAGTTGTAATTATGACTAGCCCACCTGTACGTCATCGTCATCTATATAAATTGAGGAGCTACAAGTGTAAAATCTATAGGAGGCTGCTTGGTTGGTCTTAAACGCATACTGAAATAAGTAACTACATATAAGCCATTACGTTTATGTGGTAATTAATCACCTATGCGGAGTATTGTCCGCGAAGGAAGTCATAAAATCTCGTCTCTTATGATTTTCATGGCGACTGAAGACAGAACGTTGGAATTTTTCGTTTTATTTTATGATGGCGCGCACTGTCGCGGAGAAATATTGGCTCAGCGGAATAGCTCGTAAAGAAAACCGTTTCGTTTCCACGGGGTTACGCACCGCAACTACACGCCCGCCCCTGCTTACATTTATTATTAGCTTTTCGACGCATCTTGCATACAAACTGGCGTGTTTAAACGAGTGAACTTGTTTTGTCCTAAGTTTCAAAGTGGTTTCAAAATAAAAATCAGAGACTAACTACGTTGTTATTTGTTGTTGTTGATAGTTCGGTATTCAGATTTTTGGATAACTTTCCAAAGAGTTTCGCTGTACATAGTCGACCTAAAACATAATTATTAAAGTGATTCAAATTAGGTCTCGTATGTTTAACTTGAATACTCTAAGTATGTGCTTTCTGCTGCATGTGGATAATAAAATGCCGAATAATAGAATCAGAATGGGTTACAGAATTAAAAACCAATAGAAGCGGAATCCTATTTGCAATCAGTTTCAATTGATTGGGAATGTATCCAAGAACGGAACGAAAAAAGAAAATACCCTTCATATTTTCTTACTGTAGGTAACACTTAGTAACGTTTAGGTAGATTGCGTGGTAACTTTACTAGAGTCGAGTGAGCAGCGCTGAGTAAACGTATTGTACATAACACAAACCACACTATGTTTGTATATTTTTTATTTTGTTAATATATTATTTTATTTTATGTGATAACCTTTCCGAAATGATACAATGTCTAGAAAGTGTCGGTTTTTTCTGATGTCAGGGACGATAGATCTCTATAAGTTGCAATATGATATAACATTCATACACGACGTCTGGCTATCTAATTAACCACATAAGTGATTATAATCATCCCTATTTCTATATGAAACATTTTAATTTCAAAGCTAACATTTTCAATTAGGATATTTGTTTGCATAAGTTTTTGTTTGTACATGTGAATACATTTATGTGGATAGGAATATTAAAAAATTAAATTTTTTTTTGATTGTAAACCATATTTGTATCTACTTATAAAAACTAAATTTAATTAATAGAATGTTAAAATGACATAATAATTCACTCAAAATGCATTTAATAATCATTTTATATTAAACTACTATTTAAAACATGGTGCAATTAGTCTTTGTAATAGATGTTCGGTAGGGGAATAGTTTGAATTGATTCGGATAAATTCGGTTTCGTGAAGCTTTATTCGTTTACGTAAACTTTGAGATTGACTCTAACAAGCTACGGAGAGAGCGCGCTGTGATTTCTACTCTTAAAATCCAATTTAAATGCATTCCTCTGTGGCACAGGAGGCCCGCCGATACGCTCCAGGGACCAATTAACTTATTCATCCTTGACATTTCATTGCTCAACTTTGGTACAAATTTTGCGTCACTCCAAGTCCATTTCCCAATGGTCTATACTAGGGATGTTATAGATATAAAATTTCGGATCTGGATATGGATACGTATACATGAATAATACTTTACCGGTTCCGGTTACGGTTATGGATATAGATTTTTTTCGGATTATTCGGTTGTTTCGGATAATTTGGGTTACGCATATTATATGATTTAAGACCTTTAAAAATATTTAATTTATTTACAAGGTAACAGTTTTTCTTTCTTTCTAGGTATTGTATAGTATTATAATCATAAAAAAATCCCATAAAAATTAAATAATAATATAACGTGTTTCTGTCAGAAATTATTCGAATTTTTTTTATCGGATTCGGTTACGGTTTCGGATATATATTTATTTCGGATATCCGTTAGTTTCGGATACGGTTACGAAGCTCCATAACATCCCTGGTCTATACTCGTATATATAGGTACAAACCTATAATATAGTTGAATCAATTCCCTTTAAAGTTGTGGGATAATTATTCATCTGGATTTTTAATGAGTTAAAATTTACTTTTCATGATTCGATAAAAAATTCATTAGATGTTCTATCAGAAATATTGCAATAAATTTATAATACGTTTTTATTAATATTTACTTTTTTAGTTATTTCATTACAGGGCAACGTTATCTTTAGACAATATAATTAATATTGTTTATTGGTTATGTATTGTGACAATGCAATTTAAATATTACTTAGAAAATACTTTAGAGTATTGACCAAAATGTGTTGGAAATGATGGTAGAATGTAATTATAGTTTTGGTAGTCACAATAAGAATTCAAGTCAATTATGTACTTATAAGAGAGTCAATTATGTATTTATAAGGCTGTTAGAGATATTATATAAACTCAATAAGAAACCGGCGAATCACAAAACTCTCCTAAGAAATTTTAATATCCCCAATTTTTCCCTTTCAAGATTTTTTTGCAACAAACGCCCAGATTAAGATGAAATCAATACAGGAAATAAAGCAGTGGTGACAAATTTTGAAATATTTAATATTTTTTAATTGCAGGATTTATGTAAATTTATGTCGAAAATGAGTGTATTGTTCAATGCAGTGCTTAGTCTTTAAAGTTCAAAATATAAGGTTAAAGACATAACGCATATTATTTTCAAAGTGCAGGAAAGTAATTTAAAATGCAATTTAAATATCCTAATAGAAACGTTTGCACTAAGAATTGTTGCAAAGTGTAATGGGTTCAGGCGAAATTAACGCAGAAAAATAGGAAAAGTTAGAACGAGTTTCCCTCCAAGGTTTTTTACCTTTCCCAAGTAGCGCTGTGATTGTAAACTGCTGAATTTATAATACCATTTTCGAACTCCCGCTCCATTGGCGAAGTTTTAAAACGGTTTGCAATTTACTTTCAAGTTACATTCAGCATCATTGTAAGTAAATTCAATGATCCATCAGTCACTTTAGATTTTCTACCTTCGGCGTGTCGAACTAATTTCAAGAACAGAAATTAAATTTAGATTTGTTTTGAAAGCCCCTGCGTCCTTTTTAAATAAAAATAATCATTGCTTTCAGGGAGTCCAGACCCTATTTATTTGAAAAGGAAGCGGTGATACAAACAGATTTGCAAGATATCTGTAGTACGCCTTCTGTGGATTACTTTGCAAGTCTTTTAAAGGAAAGAAAATCAGTATCATCACTACTTAAGGATATTAAAATCCCTTCTATTCGTGTAAGGAGCTTGTTTTCTTGCTGACACTGCCGGCTGAGCATTTATCGAATAATCCAAATAAAGCTGGTTACATTGTATACTGATATTTCTTGTACGTGAATATAATTTCATTTATTGAACATAAAGTTTATATAATACTAGTGCCCAGCGGAGTACTGACTTCGTTCAGGTTGAACAATTATCTCCCTAATAAATATACGGAACTTAATTAGATAAGCAGCAACTATTTCAAACACACTTTATATTATTTATTTGTAATATTTGTAATCTAGATATGTTTAATTAAACCAAAAATTAATGACGGCTTAGTAACCGTAAATTAGTATTTACGTATATGTTCTTGATATAAAGACTATGACCATCCGGAATAATATACCTTTAAACGATAAAAAAATTTTCTTTGTAATATTACCTAATGGCCCGCCCCGACCTCGTTCGGGTTCAACAATTAATAATTATACATGTATTTTGATATATAGCCTATGTTCACCCAGAACAATGTACCTTTCAAATATTAAAATGCTACAGTGTACATACAAATTTACAAAATTCACACTCTCTCTTTATAATGTTAGTATAGATAGAAAAGAATTTGCCTTTTATCGGACTCGATGAATCAATATGTGTTTGCTTGTGATAACACTACGTTTCACTGTCTATGATGAATAAATAAATAATAAATAGGTTTTGTTATGAATATTACATTGACGTGGGGGAATAATATCTAACAAAGTCACTGAGTGTTGGTTAGTTAAGCTTAAAGCCCAGTACACCATATAGATTTTATTTAAGGGTTACAATTTTAAAATCATATTCCCTAAACAATTTATATCATATATCACGATCATTTTACGTTTGAGTGTTATCAATATATGAAGATCTATTGACGCAAGCACACGAATCAATCCTTTTTATTATATAAATAAATATGGTTATATAATATCTTCTATATTGTTTACCTTACGATGATTATAAGTCACCTAATTGATATCTATGTTATGTATGATCATTATCTATTGACTTTAGTAATTTAACCCGTAGATCAAATATATTCAAAATAACACGTTATCTGTGCCTAAAAATTTCAGTCGCGCTGAGTCTGTAAATGTAGTAAGTACGTTCTTCTCGCGAAGTTCACATAAATTGCTTAATACGCAACACCTACGAATATTATCATTAATTAGTTCTATTTAATTTCATTATATCTACTTTTTAATTGACTACAAAAAAGGAGGAGGTTCTCAATTTGTGTATATATTTTTTATTTTTGTTACCTGAGTCACTAGTCCGTTATTTATTTACCGATTTGGAAAATTCCTTTTTTTGAGAGGGGTTGCTCTAATTGGTCCCATTTAAATTTGAAGAAAAACCACCACACCCCAGAATGAAAAATAGGAGATGAAACTTTTTCACACTAAGAGAATAGACTGGAATTTTATTTATAATTTCGGTCGAAAATTGAAGTTTTTTTTTTGTTAAAATGCTTTATTGATGAAATTTTATAATAACATTTTTTTCAGGTCAAAAATGAATAAGTTGTTGTTTACGCTGCTTGTCGTTCTCACTGTGTTGGCCATCACAGATGCAAGGTCGTGTTCTATCAGGTAAGTGTATTTAATTACTTCAAAAATAGTTTTTATGTTTTTGAGACATCTTAAAAGTAAAGTAATAAAGTAAAGTAAATAAAGTAAGTAAGTACCTAATCTCTAAATATGTATATGTAGTTAATGATATTTTTATAAAATATACTAGTTTAAAGGATTACATTCAAAGAATTTTTTTTCTTTAGGTATACACATGAATCATATTAACGCTAAAACTTTCATGTACTATGTATACTTCTTATTATATTAAGGGATTATGACTGTTTAAGTTACAATGCAAATAATTACGTAGTTTCAATAAGTGAAATAACATATCTATACTTATTTTATTTTTATGACAGACAAAAGTTGTGATTTTATTATTTGTTTAGGACGAAAACAGAGAAAAGAGCTGACGATTCCAACGAGATCCAGAAATGTCCTGAGGTAAAGACTTCATCCAGTATTTTACAATACTAAAACTGAACTTTATACATCTGTACAAACATACAAACACACACACACATATATATACGCATAACAACAACAGTTAATAGGTTCCAAATACACACGTATTACTTGGAATACTCTTAGATATATTGATATGTTATTACTATTTGATGGATGACAAGCTACTAGGTATGTCAAGAGATTCTTCTTAAAGATCAATTATGCAACGAGCGTTCGTAATTCATTAGGGAGATTATTCATTTAAGAAATAACACTTTAATACACTAATTTCGAAACTAAGTAGTATCGAATCGAAGTAGCAGATAGGGCTTGAAATTTCTATGTATAAAATTGAGAATATATTATTATGATCATAATATTATAATTTTCTAGTTACTTCGCTTCGCTTATATTCATAACATAATAAATAGCATAATAAACATGGCATTAGAATTAAAAAAGTAATGTTGAGAATTCTTGGAGATAATTAAATAAAAAAAGATCCAATAGAAAAGAATGTCCAATAGCTAGAACTCAAAAAATCAATAAGTTTTCGATAATCTGTTTTGGAGTCTATCCGTCCTCAAAACGGAAACAGACAAACAAATAAAAATTCTAAAAACGATTCTAATTTCGATGTATGAGACCATTTCATTATAAATGATTTGTTCTATTATTGTTTTTATATTGTACTGCTCTTCTTCTTTCTCCTGCCCTCTATCCCACATTACGTGGGGTCGGCACAACATGTTTTCTTCTTCCATTCTTCTCTGTCAGACGTCAACTCCACATTCACACCTTTCTTATTCATATCCTCTTTCACACAGTCGATCCATCTTTTCTTCGGTCTGCCTCTACTCACATATCCATCCACATGCATACCCATCACTCTTTTCGTAACATGACTTTCGTCCCTTCTCATAACATGCTCATACCACGCTAATCGATTACTCCTCATTTTCTCCGTCACAGGTGCAACTTTCAGGCTTCCTCTTACGTACTCATTTCTAATCTTGTCCATTCGCGTCACTCCACACATCCATCTCAACATTCGCATCTCTGCCACATGTACTCGCCTTTCATCCGTCCCTTTTGTAGCCCAACATTCAGAACCATACAGTACGACAGGTCTTACGATCGTTTTATAGATTTTCCCCTTAAGTTTAAGGGGCATCCGTGGATCGCATATCGTTCCTGAGACCTCTCGCCATTTCATCCATCCCGCATTTATTCTATTCCTCACTTCACGGTCAATATCGCCATCGTTTTGTATTAATGACCCAAGGTACCTGAAGTCGGAGCAGACTGGTAAGGTTACACCATTTAAGGCAATGTTTTGGAAACCGGAGGTTCCACCAAAATCGCAGAACAGATGTTCGGTTTTGGTTCTGCTGATTTTGAAACCGAACTCCTCCAGTTTCTTTTGCCAGTTTCCCAACCTGCTCTGGACCTCGAGTGCATCTTCTCCAACCAGTACGATATCATCAGCAAAAAGCATGCACCAAGGTGCCTCCTCCTGTATGTCTGATGTCAGAGCATCCATTACCAGAAGGAACAAGTAAGGGCTTAAAGCCGATCCTTGGTGCACCCCGACGCCTACATCAAACTGGTCGGTCACTCCGGCTTCCGACCGGACGCGAGTGTTTGCTCTTTCATACATCGCTTTCACCAATCTTATATACTTACCTGGTATACCTTTCACGGTCAGAGCCCACCATAACACACTCCGAGGAACCCTGTCGTATGCCTTTTCAAGGTCAACGAACACCATGTGTAAGTTTCTATGTGCACGTCTGTATTTTTCGCACAGCTGGCGAAGTGCAAATACGGCGTCCGTCGTACCTCGTCCAGGCATAAATCCGCACTGATTTTGGGTCACCTCACTCTCATCTCTCATTCTTCTTTCTATCACTTTCTCCCATATCTTCATCGTGTGCGCTATGAGCTTAATTCCTCGATAGTTGTTGCAGTCTTGTATATCACCCTTTCTCTTGTAGATGGGCACTAGCAAGCTGTTGCACCACTCGTCAGGGACCACCTCTTCTTGCAACAACTTATTGAAGAATAAAGTCAACCACTTCCATCCATCAACTTTCAGAACCTTCCAAACTTCCACTGGTATAGCATCTGGGCCTGGTGCCTTTCCATTCTTCATAGTTCGTACTGCCGCTTTCACTTCCTCCACACTCACCTCCTTAACCATTCCTTTATTCACTTGCACGTTTTCTAGCACTCCATTCCAATCATTCTCTTCATTCAGAAGTTTACAAAAATATCCCTTCCAACGCTCTCTAATATACTTATCCTCAGTTAAAACTTTTCCTCCTTCATCTTTCACACACTTCACATGCCCAATATCCCTTGTATTCTTCTCCCTTTCTCTGGCTATCCTGTACAATGTTTTCTGACCCTGTGGTTTTTTTTAGGGATGAGTACAGTTTATCCTGCACTTTTGCCCTTGTAACAGCAAAAGCCTTCCTTGCGTTCTTCTTTGTTTTCTTGTATACATTCTTTTTCATTTCTTTCATACCCTCATCATCGCTTTCAGTGTCCTTCCATTCCTTAAACGCATTCTTCTTATCTTTTACACTCTTTTGTACTTCCTCACTCCACCACCAAGTTTCTCTGTCTATTTTCCCTTTCCCTTTCGTTTCCCCAAACACTCTTCTACCTTCACTTCGGATACATTCTGACATTACATTCCAGCATTCGTTAACTGTCTTTCCTTCCATATCACTCATTTCGATCATCTTATCTACCACTCCCTTTTGAAATTCTTCTGTACGCTCTCTGTCCTCTAATAAACTCCATTTAATCTTGGGTGATAGCTTAGTTCGGGTTTTGGTGGACTTGACCAGAAGTTTAATCTCTAAGATCAGGAGTTTGTGTTGGGAGACAAGGGGTTCGCCAGGTATTACTGCTATTACTACATATTGTAGCTAAATATTATGGGCTATTAGTGTATCAATAGTTAATTGGTTTGTAATTGCTTTCAATATTTCTGTGGTCTCTACCTTAGAAATCAGATAAATTTATTATTTATTTATATACAAGTAAAAATTTAAATTAATCATATAGAACGTAATGTTAGTATGATTTTCATTTAGAATGATAAAAATATGATGTGGAAATTTTTTATTTTTTGTTTTATTTTTCCAGAACGGACTTTGCGTATTTATAAATTAGGGAGGGAAATAAAAAATATAAAATTTAGACGCCCTATTTTATAATCTCTAAAAACTTCATGAAAACTACAACATCAATGATCTTCGTTACTAATCGACAATCAATCAATTTTATTGCAAAAAAATATTTTGCTTTACAGTAGTTTTTTGACGTCGGCTTATTTTAAATGTTTGCGTATTAGTTTTTAGAAGTATAACCGTGACTCAATACCTATGCATAAGAAAAACAAATAGTAATAAATATGTGTTAAATCGTTTAATAATTTATCATTAATAGATATTCATAAAATTTATAGGGGATTTTGTCGTTGGTATACACTTTAAAAAATTACTCATATCAAGAATTTTTTTTTGGATACATCGGTGAGTATACACATCCAACATGAGTATCGATCAAACATACAAACTTCCATTTCTTTGAATTTGACTATTAACTATTAATAATAGTTAATTACGTTTAGGCGATAATATTGTAGGTTATTTCACTTTGATGTTTTTACTAATTTTCATATTACATATTGATTGTACGATCTATTTGTAATGAGTAGTCGATGCATATATACTCTTAAACAAACAATTTCACTACCGATCCTTATTTTTGATAGTAAAAATTTCCAGAATAAAAAGAAGAAAAAGTCTGACGATTCGTCCTCATCCTCTTCGTCATCCTCAGAAGAAGACGATTATAAATGTGGTAAAGTGAGTATATAATATATTACAAAATAGAAGTTTAATTAACTTATATATTCCTATTTGGACAAATTTAGCCCATTAGGAATGAGTTGCACAGTGGTTACTACTCCTCTGTGTGTTCTACCGCCTTTACGACGGTGAGTGCTCCAAGGAATTGTTCGATCCGGTGCCTACTTCGCCCTTCTACCACCACACCGTTCGCCGAGGAAAGAAATTTCATCCAAACCGACTGGACTTGTGGACAGTCCGATTGTCGAGATCATTTTTGCTAAGAACGTGCAGATTGTGGAATGAGCTTCCTTCTTCGGTATTCCCGGTGCGCTATGATACGGGGTTCTTCAAAAAAGGTGTAAAAAGAGTCCTCCTTCAGGGCCGGCCTTGCATTGGCGGTTCCCCTGGTGTTTCCCATGTCAACAGGCGACGGTAACCGCTTACCATCAGGTGGCCCGTCCGCTTTTACGTCAACTCTTCGAGGTACAAAAAAAGGTTACTTCACACACTGGAAAAGATAAAAATATAAGAACAACATTGCTGTCCTACATTTTTCGCAGAAATAACTGAAATGCACATTAAAATATTTTTTTTTCCTAACAACTTATAATCAATTTTCTGCATTAATCCATGGACTAACAAATTAATATTTGATAAGTTTATGACGTTATATAAATAAATAACTGTGTGACCAGGCTCGTAAAAAAGACTCTTCATCATCAGAAGAAGATGGTAAATGCAAAAATAACGACAGCGACGAAAAATCAAGTCACGTAAGTAGCAACTTTTGCTGTTTAATAGTGAAGCAGAAATAGTGGAAAATTTAATGGTCATTTCACTTTCAAAAAATATTCGAAGCCAGTCATATAAATAAATTAAAATTATCCTTTTGAATCTGTCAAGTATTGCACGTTGTGTTACTTATGTTAATGACAGGTTACAAACACTGAAGAGATCACATAGTATGTTATGTATTCCAAATAAATTCAGTTTTTCTTTCGTTATAATTTCCTTTTTACAAGGTGATAATTCAATTAAGGAATACAAAAAAACGAACAAATACCATACTATTGTACATTTTATGAAAGACAAACGAATACTTTTTATTAATAATTATATTTATTAAATTACTAGTAAACCGCCGTCGCTTCGTTCACAGGAAACTGATACTTATAAAATTGTATATATTATTTTTAGGGTAAGAAAAAGAAAAAATCTAGCGGTTCTTCCTCCTCGTCCTCGTCCTCGTCGTCATCCTCTTCCTCTTCCTCTTCCTCATCTTCGGAAGAAGATAATAATAAATGCGGCCGAGTAAGTAATATGTTTTTAAACGTTTACACACTCACGTTCCCGCACTAGGATTCCCTGTGTTGCGGGTGGCATGGACTTACACAATTATCACATCACAAACACCCATGACCCGAGAACAAACATTTATCTGTCACATAAATATCTGCCCCGGCCGGGAATCGAACCCGGGACCCCACGCTCGGCAGGCAGGGTCACTACCGACTGGGCTACGGGCTCGTCAAATAAATTTTCGTAGTATGTTACCAAATAAATTTTTGTAGTAAGATGTCTATTCATTTTTTGGCTAATTTAGCCCATTGGGGACGAATTATATGGTGGATACTGGTAAAACAGAAAAAAATAAGAAAACAAAAACTGCGTTCTTGCCATTGGACTTGTTACGGTCCATGTATATTGTTTTTAACACGCTTTATATGAAACTATCACCTGTTTCCTAACAACTTAAATAAACCTTCATATATTTCTAGCTAAAAATTAATACACAGTATTGTAAATCTCGTGAAATGTGTTAAACTTAAAGTCTCAAAGCACATAAGTAATTCCTCATGAGTCGCACTTCGTTTTATATTATTATACAAATACTCTTAATACAAATTACATTAGACTAATGAATATTTGTCTTATCTATGATATTATGTAAATTATTGACTGTATGACCAGGGTCGCAAAAAAAACTCCTGTTCGTCGTTAGAAGAAGATGAGAAAAATAAATGCAAAGATGACAACAACGACGTAAAATCAAGTCACGTAAGTAGCATCTTCCGCTGTTTAATAGTGAAGCTATTGTAGTGATCAATAAATATAGTCCACCTGGTTTTGAGAGGTCACTGCTTTCTCAGTATATTAATATGTATGGTTAATTTAAAGTCGAGCATCTAAATGTATAAATAATTATATAGTAATCTTAAGGTTATATCTGTAACTGTAATTTAAGTTTTTACCCTATTTTAATGTATCGAAAACTTGTTTGTTTTAATTATATTCCTAAGCATTTTAGGTTAACATTAATGTTTCAAGGAAAAAGGTCAAGAGGTAATCAGTTGAACTTTTGAACAGATCTTAGTAAATATAACGAACAAGCGATAACATAACATACCTAATACGTATATACGTATATATGTATGTTGTTTGATTAACGCTTAATTTTTACACGGTGAAATTGTGGTCTTTGAGGAATAAATAGTATAATCCTCAAACTTATTCATCCTATAATATGACTAGGATATTAGTACAATTTTAACAAAATAAAAAAGATAGGGTTGGATTATGAATTACCAATTATATATTAATTTATTAGGTTAACCAACAGTTTCCACGTGCACACTACTGATAATGTTTTAATTTAGCCTTAGGCTTTACGAAGATTAGACTCGTCTCTTGAATTAATGTGTAATATTCATAAATAAATGAAAGTAAGATTATTTTATATATGTACCCTACATTGGGCGCATAAGCATTCTCTACCAGTCAACCCTTACGTTGGTGATAATGTGAGGTAGGCGTTAGAGAAGAAAGAAAAATAATATATAAAGAGAAACTTTTATAAATACACATGAACACACACACTTATATTATAGATACATCGTCATCCAAAGAAGACGATACTAGAGTTATAACATATTTCTGAAATAACAGATGTGAATTTGGCTGTAAAAATTTAAAAATATTTCTTATATATTTCCAGTGCAAGAAATCTAGAAATTGGAATACGAAGAGTTAGTTTCAATAATTTGACTATCAAAAATTAATTCTACTCAAGAAACAAAGAAGAATGAAAATGAATTACTTTTGATTTACATTAAAAATAATGTGTCATATCGTTTAACCGTGTGCAAACATAATTAAGACAACAATATATTTATGTTTATATTTCCAAACCATATACATTATAATATATTTTCTATGACAGGCATTCAGTAAAATTAAAGATTAAGTTCAAGTTAATACTTCACTGTCAACTGGATCTTAACTTTAGATTTGTGCAATTACTAGTGTTGTTTAACATAACGCAACCTATAAAAATAATGTTTAAAGTATCATGTAGTTGCTACTTACTTATTTAAAATAAAACAATTTATAGAAAATTTATGTTTGTTGTTTTATTTGAAATTTATTAAATTGAATTAATGTATTACATTGAATGTAAATAAATGCAGTTCTGTTCACCTAAGTTTAAATGATCGTAATTGTTCAATAGTGAAAAACGAATAACATAAGAATATCAGTATTAATAATTATAAATCTGTGATTTGGTCTGTAAAATTATTATTTTTGAAAAGTGAAATGGAGGTAAGGATGATTATCAATAGTATATTTTTTAATATGTGTCTGTTTCTTATAGCACATCATTATACGACTGAAAATATTAGTTCGATTTATTCAGTACTACTGAAAAGGAGCAATGTCACGATGAGATTTATTCAGAACAACAGAAGACAAAAGATACCAGATACGAAAACTGCATTAAAAGTATACCAAGTAACGTTTTGAAGCTATATTTTAATAAATAGTTTGTTTCTATATAGTATATAACTCACAAAATTCGAAAGCTTAAACTATAGAACGATAAGCAGGGTAAAGACGAATGGTTTGAACACCTGATAAAAATTTGTGAGCAACAGTTTATATCCTCTGATTCTCCGAATAATTTTATGAATAATCAGGCGTATTGCCCGTCAACCATGACACTACTATTCTAATTTTAAATTACTAATATAGATGGTAATGATGAGATTTGTATGAAATATGTTATTTCCTAGTAGACATTGTAATGTAATATTTTATGTGGTCAAGGATTATTAAGCTCTTTATTGCAGCAATTTCGATTAAGACCAAGCTGTAATTGTCATTTTTTTTGTTTCAATGCACATGTAAAGAAGTAAACTAGAAATCTGTATGTAAAATAATTCATTTCACAGTTGATTCTTGAAGGTGTGTGGTAGTTTACAGAACAGGAGAAATACTTTACCACACAATTTTATCCATATCATTTAACTGGGTGCTAATCCTGCCTATGCTGGCAGTGATTTAAAGGTTTCATTTTCTACTACTACTAGCTACTTAAACTATTTAGCTACTTAAATCCGGAGTTTCAAAGAAGGGTTGATGTGATTTAAAAAGGCGCACAATTGCCTAAATAATAATTTATATTAACCCTTTTATCGTATCGTTAGTCACAAAGGCCTTTTATTACATTTATGAACAAAGATAAGCGAATCAAATATTACTCTAATCTAATGGCATTTTAATTATCAAATGCCTATCATGTTCACATTCAGTATATTTCTGGTATTTTTCACTGGACGCTAAGCAGAGGATCAAAGGGAATTTCGTATATCCGTCCATGTTATTAAAAAACTTTAATAAAAATAATCTAAAATCTACTGCTATAAAGTTTTCTGCTATATTCAAATACATGGTTAATTTGGAACTATTGTAATTTTTTAAGGGATTTAAGTTAAGGTTGCCCTTTTAGAAGAATTGATGATTGATATGTAAAAAATATTATATCGTTAAAAATTATGTAAGAACGAATACAACGAATACAAATTAAGTGGGACGGAGATTCTGTAGCCGTCATCCCTTCATATTGGACTAGATTCAAGGCTTTTTTTATTTAAACGATTTGTTCATCGAGTCATCAAAATTTGACAGATTTCAGCCTGATCAAATAACCAAAATCAAGTTAAAGATCGAATTAATATAAAATTTACGATCAATAACTCGACCATCTCTGTGTTTACAACGTTAGACGACGTTTCCTCTTTCTAAATAAAATTAATACCATACACAATGATCAATCAATAATCAACTGGACACAATTAAGCTATCAAGAGAAATTCAATTATTCGATTTTAGGGTTTGAGAATTAAATTATTATTGAATAGAAATAACTAACGTTTGAATGTATTATTAATGTAATATTATTAATATAGTAATACGTGTAGGATAGCATCTATATCCTCCGTCTTTACTATAGTTAGGCGTATATTTATTGTGACCCAAACTTCGTCCACAAATGGGCCTTCTATACCAGAGAAGATGCAATTATATATACATATATATATAATAAACGATAAACGAATAACTTTTTATTATAATGATTTATAATGAAAGTTAGATTAAATGTTACCTAAAATTGCACAATTGTTTTATTCGTATATTTCACATTTTAAGTCCAGTCTTCTATATTTACAATCTGACAGAATTTTAAACTTTTTAATTAGAGTATTCATCAAAAACTTTGCTTTATAAAAATGCAGACCACTTGAATCTGGTCAGTTATTTTGAGAAAATTAGCCATCTTCGTAATGAACGAATGAAATCACTGAAGCTTGCTTGTATTGCGGGCGGAGCTAACGAGAATTTTACAATGATGAACTGGGAGTATGCAGTAATATTCATAATAAAAATATTTCAGGTATTACCGGTGCACATAAACAACGTAGGTTTTCATAAACCATTGCTATGTTTGCGTGATATTGTAATAATACGTAGGTCGTCGCTACATTTTATTTCAGAACTCAATGGACATAATTATTCTACTAATTACTTATACACAACTCTGTTATAATATGTTATCAGATATATTAAGTTAAACGTTTATTTGATAAAAATGTTGTTTACACACGTGTACGTTGCTAGTTTTTTTATTCTTATCATTTTTAACTGACTTAAAAATGGAGGCAATGTTTCTTTTTTGAAGTGCTTATATCATAGAGTTATATGGTACGTTTTTCGATTTATTTATGTGATGGTCCCATATATACTGAAATAACAACGATGACATGATGAGCTCCGAGAATTAATAAAAGAGGAACTAAAAATATAATATTTTTAATAATCAAATTTATTCCGTTCTTCATTACAGATTATTAATGAACACGATATTTTGTAATTGCATTTCGACTTCTGAGATCCGAAGGATTTAAGGAATCTGTCTCGCCTACTATTTAAAGTTGGTTTGTTTCCAGGATATTCTAGAAGGTAGTAGTACTTTACATAACAACTTTACTTTAGTCTCAACTATAGGAAGTAAGTTTCATGATGCTGCATTTAAATGAATTGGTATCTCTATTCGCCCTTAAGGTATAAAAAACTTACGACATATAAGGTCGATATTCGTGAGATAATAATATGTTCGGCGATCGTATAGTATACTCTATATAGATAAATTGTTGTACATTTGAATGACATTGCCTGTGGTCTGCTGTGCGCTATACACTGGTACACGTGGTTTGCGACATGCAATAATAGTTTTATTATTTTAGTGCCGACATAATGTCTGTGTTTGTTCAAATTCAAACGTAACATAATTTTGTTAGATATTCATAAAACACTATTAGCTTAAAACGTATACAAATCTTTCAATTACGACTAAGATTTTTTTCAAGGTTGAACAACTCTGTTAATAAATATTATTTGAGTTTATCACATTCGATGGATCGACTATAATATGTAACGATAAAATAATATAAATACAGACAGTACAAATTGTCTGTTGACAAGTCCGAAGTGGCGGGCGATAAACGAATCGTGGATAGGCATCGAGTCTATTCATATAATATGATGCGTCTGTTCACGCAAACAGTAGTGTTCGGTGTTATTCTTCAAGTGCTACAAGGTGAAGTAAATCCTTTGTCATCGCAGGATATTGTCAGTGTGTTTGCCAATCCTATTAAAGATTTTTATGGATACTTCTTTAAAGTCAAATCCAATAATGTGAAAGAAGATACAAAAAATGATAAAGTTAAATCACAAGAAAAAATGATTGATGCGCCACAGAATAAGCTACCATGTAAATATGGTACAATTAAAGACGTCAGCAGCGTGTGTAGAAATCCGTGGTGATACGCACTTCGCGTAATTCTATTGACTGTAGAAAAAGTGACGTCTCAGTGTGATTTACGCCTTACATAAAAATGGACGTTAAAATTGTATTGGTTACTATAGTAGTATCTTTGTCAGCGATACAGCTAGTGAAATCGGGTGTCGTATTTAATTTTCACGATAAACTTCGCATCGCTGCGTCAACAACCACCGAAAAGAATTTGCAATCTAGTCAAGTTATTAGAGTACCAGATCTAAAATGTAGTATTGGATACAGGCGTGATGCTTTGGGAAACTGCAGGCAACAGTTATCATGGTAAGCACTGTAGGTATAAGTAAATAAACACTTCAGATATTGCAATACATTTGTAAAAATATTGTTCCACATTTTATGTGACTGTTTTGTATCATATTGAACATTGAAGGTTCATATTACTTTTTAGTTCAAATAAGATGATAAAAAAGATGTTTCAAATGTATTAAAATCGTGCATATTTATTTATTTTTAGATCAAGTGGGTAACGCAAAACTAATTGACAGAGAGAAACAGAGAGATAATCTATTAATATTTTAGGTATATGATAAAATTTATATTTCTTCTGATACCTAATGGATTCCTGGAACTGACTTACTTACATAATTATCTCACGCTGATAATTAAAGGTTAAAAGTTCGCCGTGGTATCGTCATGCTAATATTCTTTTACAGTCAGTTGGATTTATAGACTTCTAGACTAACACACGATAATGAAGATTTTAGTAATTTTCTTCTTTTGTATTTATTCAGTTCTTTATGTAGAACCAGTAAGAGGACAATTTGTTCATAATTTATTCGGAGCAGTCCATAATACAGCATCAAAAGTAAAAAACGATTTCTCAAATGTTTTTAATCCTAATAAGAATAACAGAAGAGAAAGTGCCGTTTTTGAAACGGGATCGAATAAAGAGGATGTTAAACGGTCCGAAAGCAATATAAAAATAGACGCTATAACGTTTCCTACCGAGCGTGCCCCAGAGTCACCCGAGCCTGTTGTACCAATTACTGCATCTCCAAGTCCCGTAAGTAATGGAACAAATAATGATAAGGATGGCAGAGAAAACTTTGCTTCGAAATGTAGTACTGGGTACAGGCGAACCGAAGATGGAAGATGCATGGAAGTCTACAAGTGAATTCATTATAACGATTTAAGATTGCAATAAATCTATACTATGTCTCGTGTCAGTGTTTAATTAATATTTCCCTGTTACAA
The DNA here is from genome assembly GCA_003671415.1 of Megathymus violae. Taxonomy (NCBI): domain Eukaryota; kingdom Metazoa; phylum Arthropoda; class Insecta; order Lepidoptera; family Hesperiidae; genus Megathymus; species Megathymus violae. The sequence goes on from PDGT01000010.1 coordinate 7,538,668, forward strand.
ACTTTCCATTCAGTTATTATTCATAATTGTATCAAATATTAGTAGTTTATTATATTAATATAAACGAATTCATAATACTATTTGAATCTTTGCATTGTTTTTTTTAAATAAAATGTTGTGTAATTTTGGACTGCATGTTAATATTAATTAAATTACACAAAATATTTTGTAAATGTATGTATCAATTTTCAGCTTTAAATATACAAATAGGACTCTACAAAACACTCCAATTTATATGAAGGACGTTTGGGTTTTACTCCGCGTTTCCTCAAGCGAGAGTCGATTGCGAGTCTAATGAGAAATAACGATGAAACTGTTTCCCTAACTTTTACCGCGGTTTTATTACTACTTTATCAGCTACTTGGTTTCTACCATGGCGTCGTTCATTAGTAATTTATAAAGTTATGTTTTCAAAACCACTTATGGAAAATATTTAATTAAAAAGTTTTCGATAAACGAATTTAGATTGTAATTCAAAGACAATTATAAATGCAATATAATTTTTTTAATTCGTAGTTATAATTAAAGTAATTTTTTTAAGTAATTAGCCGACAAACAAGTAGACGAGCCACCTGATAGTAAGTGGTCACCGTCGCCCGTAGACATAAGTAACACCAAAGGCGTCACTGATGCGTTGTCAGCCAAGAAAGAAGAAGAAAAAAAGCTACAGGATATTAGAAAACAAATCCTCATCCGCCTTTATATAAAGATTGAATACATCGCTTTAAGAAGCCATTAATTCCTGTCATATTTTATCGCATACACTTACACTGACATAGCCATTTATTAACTTGAGTTATTTAATTGTTGTTTAAATTAGTCACTAAAAATACTGGTAATTATAACAACTACCTCCATTATTGTCAACTCAAAATTATAGATAAAGTATCTCATTCTGACATGCTATGGGATTTGCTAGGTTATTCTGTAATATCACAGGTCAAACTCACAGTTGATACCTCAGTAAGATATCTCTTCTCTGCTCACTGTGGAATCTGACGTGTCAAATTACTAATTACGTGGTGAGACAGTTACATTTGTGAGAATACAAAATTAGTGCGCAGTGTTTTGACCTCATTATAATTTGTAATTGTAATTGTAATCATAGCCATAAAGTGTGCTTTAGTTGTATTTATTTACTATATATATGTGGAGTTGTAAAATTAAGATTTTTTTTATAACTTCAACTTTTCTTGTAATGTCTTAAGCTTACCATTTGTGTATTTTGTATTTTAAGCATTTAAATTTACTGTAATTTAGAGGATTTGGGTTAACGTTGTAACAACATGCTATAAACAGATGTTGGCTAGCCTAGAAATAAGCAATGAAGCCCCCAGGCATCAAGTATTTTTTTGTTGATTCGAAGGGCAGTCCCTCTCGAGATTCATTGTAAGACAGGCCTTTGTTTTTCCTGTATCTTCAATTCCTCAATAAACTTTATTTTAAACAATGCTGACAATCTATCAAACATAATCTAACCAATTACTACTACATTATATAAAATTTATTTATAAATTTTTACACTATTGTAAACTTCTATAAGTTTTTACTTTACACCCATAAAGGGGTAAAAAATACCGTTATATGCTAAAGCTATTGTTTTCGCTTGTGATGCTTGATATACTATTAATTGCTATTTATCAATAATTTTAAAAGGAATTCGAAGCACAAATTATATTTACCAATTCAAAACTACTCTAATAAAAGCGTAAAAGTCGTTAATGCTTGTATGAGAAAATTGTAGATTAGTGGCCTAAACTTAAAACTTTGAACATTAACAAATTAAGTCATATTTTTTAGGTTTTTATAACCATTTTAAAATAAACTTTAATCATACAACTGATTGGATTAGTTTAGTTACCAACAACTCGTCATCGCTTCGCTTTGGAAAATTTTGTGAAAACATATTGTGTAGGTTTTCGAAATTTCGCCATTTTTCGGAATGAAACGTATTCGTAATGACCCATTATATAAGTAATAAATATATCGAGAATTATCTGAATTTGTTTTGTGGTTTTGGTGTTACATCTGTACAAACAGACAGAGTTTATATTACAAAAAGGTTTATAAGTTCTAAGGCCTCTACAGTTAAGCCTCTAAATCAATAATAAAGGCTACCGTCATTGAAATTTTCAAAACACATTCAATATAAAGACTCGGCCTAGTTACAATTACATTATTAATATTCATTTTTATTTCGTATTGTAATTATTACAAAAAAGATGGTTCGACTTTTCTTGAAATCGGATGTCGGATATAAACGTAGGGATAATGTTTAAAGCAGAAGCCGAAAGTCCCATATTTCAATTTTAAAGATATTATCAAAGTTTATTTCCTGGCTTATGATAATTATCTTCCAATTTGCTGATTTCAAGTAAGCCTTGATCTTTTGTAAAAATTAATGTCACTTCTCTGTTGCCGACTGAGCAACAGAGATTGTTATTAATTTTTGCGACAGACTGAAAACAGATTATGAGTATCCTCACGCCATTTCAACGAAGATGGTGTCCATGCAATACCATTATCCACCATCTCCAATTGATAAATTTAACAAGTCATGTGAGAATGTATCACAGTCATATTAAAATTGTAAGTAGCAAACTATATGTAATTTCATGTTCAAAACAATAAAGGTAAGGACCAAACATGTCTGCATTGTATTACATGATGTATTTTATTACGGATATTATTTCAAAAACTAACACAAAATTTTCAATACTAAATGCCTATTTTAATCAAATACAGAAGTTAATTATTAAATATGAGCTATCTAAGATAATTGCATATATGGACAAGTGAGTTAAATATTTATTTAACTCTAAATTATGAAGTAACTTGTCGTGTTCCGGCTGGGGGCTTAAGAGCCAGTACTTACTTTCTTTCTTTATTCTTGTTTTTTGGCCAACAACGCATCAGGGATGCCTTCGGTGTTACCAATGTCCATGGGCGACAGTGATCACTTACAAAGGTAGCTCGTCTGCTCGTTTGTCGGCTATTTCCATAAAAAAGTACTACTTGATAATTGGAAAATACAACTGAGCAGGGCCCTACGCCAATCCTAACATTAACGTCGTGAAACAACTTGGCAATGATTCATAAAGGCTTAAAAGGATTGAAATTTGACGTTAGCACTCACCACATGTTCACTGAAAGGATGCGTTCTTTAGATGGTGAAATCATGCTTCTAAGACAGAAAAAAGTAAAATAAAAGTATAAAACTTGTAATTTTTAAATGTGATTATATTCGAAGTGTATAGTCGACTAAGTTTACCATTATGTAATTTAAATTAGGTATTTCCATGAAATTCAAATTCGAATTGTTTGTGTCGAAAGTGATTTGACATTGCGGAGACGAAACGGCGAAAGAAATTCCTCAACACATGTTTTAAAACAACACATGGCAAATACAAAGTAAGTTTTAATCTGCGCGGAACTGCTTTTGACACGGTTTTTTTCTGGTGTCCTTGTCATTAATATATTAATCTATACAATAACATCTTTTACCTTTAAGCTGTGCTTAACCGCGTTGCTTTTCATCATTATCATAATTTTCCAAAAATAACCTTTTCTAATACGGGTTATTGTTAAAAATACCATGTAATGCTATGGCCAATCACTGTGTCAATCGTGTAATGTGAATCTGTGTAACGAAAGTAACGAATGATTCAAATGCCCACATGTCGTGTCGGATACTGCTTCTGTAACACAAACTAGGGTTGTCGCGGGTAAAGTGAAACTTAAAAGCCACTCGGCTAGAGCTAGTGGCGACAATCTCATATTGTGCTAACTAGAAACTACTCACAAAAGCTACAACATTCTGTTACATATTTTTAAGGGCTCAGAGAACGAGCAGACTGTCTGAAATACGAGTTATTTGAGTAAACTGAGAGAGCGAAGGTGCTAATTTTAATGTTTCAAAAATTTTCAATTCTAGTAGTTGAGGTTTAGTCCATATACCATATATATATATATATACATATATATATATATATATATATATATATTCAGATATTGACTATCAGCTGGCTCGTCTGTGTGTGTGCTATTAATTTGAGACAAAAAAGAAGTGTAAATGCAAAACTGATAGATAGATAGATAGAGATCAAGTTATATCTGGTGAGTTCCAACAGTGAATGCATATTATGTCACGTAGATGCGTTGCGCAGCGGCAAGCGCCAACAACTTGATTTACTGCAACAAATTGAGATCACGTAATCGTACTCCTTGCTTTCATCACTGATCTGTATAATACATAGTACACTGGAAATATTGTCATTATTACATTTTTTGATTATTTAATTCACCCTATATTGACAACGATTGCTCAATTTGTTGTTTTGAAATATTTGCTTAACTAAAGTTGCAATTGGAGCAAATAATTTTTTTAATGTAAATAACAGATGTGCCATCTCGTAACTGGGCACCGATTTGAATATACATGATACCAAAGACATCAGCGATGCGTGGAGGAAATTTTTTCAGTTATTTAAGGAATCTAGACTATTTAGATTGTCTATAAATTTTCAATGTTACGTATTTTTTGTATAGTTTTTTAGTCTCGGTAGATTCAGAAAAAAAAGGGGACCAAGATAAGTTGTCCTCAATATGCTTAAAACTAGACATGTTGAAATGAAAAAAAAAGTGTTTTCATCTCTCTCTTCTAAAAAATCTCTTTTTATCACGTTATGTATTTTTTTAGTTTTATAATTTATACTGTGCCTCCAATCTAATAACGAACTAAATCCCTTTCTCTCAAACTGAATTCAAGAAAAGTTAGAAGTTACAGACAAATAAATAGATAGATAGACTGCCATTCGAGTCTTGCCACAAAAGTTAAATTTTTCAACGAGTCAAAAAATGTACCTTCTTCTACTGCAGATATAAACCGAATGAAATCAAACTTAAACGTAAAGTACTATTAATTGTAAACATCACAGCAGAAGATTATTTATGATGATTCATGCGATCACCTTAATATAATTATATGTAAATAAAACAGTAAAAAGTATTTTATTTACTTCTTTTTAGAAGCTGCCTTCCCCTCCGTACTAATTGTACTTACATAAGTAGTGAATATATTGCAGTATATAATCTCGTATTTCCTAAAAAGAAAAGCAATTAAAAGATTAAATGGATTCGAAATTGCAAGACTTTAAACAACTTGCCTTCTCTAAATTAGTTGAACTGGTATTTCTGCACCAAGAATCTGGTTTGCAGTAGAACATCTTAGAAGTAGAATATCTTTGAAGTAATATGCAGTAAAGGAGTCGTACACAAGGACTTTTCATTAATAAATAATTCTGATTCGTTGGACAGTTGCTAAACTGGTATCTAATTTAATGCCTTTGCGATCAGACCAGCTCGCTTTGACTTTACGTTAAATTTGCAACAATTCGAAATCAGGCGGAAAACTATCGAAGTTCAACTAAATGAACAAGTTTCTCGTAGCTGACAGCGGCGCACAAAGATGTCTTCCTTCATCTACCTAGTAAGCTTCAAAGCAAAATACTTCGCGTCGTTTACAGCTACTATTATTATTACAATTATATTTAAATGTTTACAAACTCGCGCCCCTGCACTAGGATTCCCTGTGTTGTACATGGACATACACAGATATGTCATTACAAACACCCATGACCTGAGTACAATCATTTATCTGTCACATAAATGTCTGCCCCGGCTGGAAATCGAACCCAGGACCCTTTGATTGGCAGGCAGGGTCACTACTAACTGGGCTATCGGGTCATAGAATTACTACATAAATAGTTTCCTAGTAATCCGACTGTAAAAAAATAATAGTTTTTTTAAGTACATATTTGAAAATAGATACATTTACGTCTGAGTATGCCTCCCGTAGAACATATGTATTTATGTTTTTCTGTAATGATAGTTTATGCGCTTATTGATTTAGAAATTTAAAAACGATTTATAAAAGAAATCTATATAAAAAAAATTATCGGTTGAAAATTTTCAATCTTACATTATAATATCACACAAATATTTAAGTTAATTTCTACATATACCGTGTGTACATCAGCACTGGGTAGCTGATACGTTTAATTTGGAAACACGATGATTTTCTCCGGCAGCCCATGTATTACCTGCCACGCGCGAGACTCGAATTATGTGACGCCCGTGGGACCTATATGGGAGATAAACGAAACAAAATGTTTTTACTTGCAAAAAATCCTTCTTACACAATGTTTGTTACATGTAGGCAGATAGGTATTTTTGTAGAATATGTTACTATACATATATCTAGGTTTAAAATAAAATTTGTTATGAATATTGGTATTGGTCAAATTAAAGACATGTAAGTTGAAAGTGGGGAAAAGTGAAAAAGTAAAAGCAAAATCCGTTAAAGATTACCCCATTACGAGTACTACGTGAAAAGATGAACAGGTATTGATACAATCTACGTACGACGCGGCACTGGGACATAACGCTACGCTGTGGCCTGTCACGGTGGACTAACACAAATAGCTCAATTAAACAGGCGACATATTCGGACTATCGTCCTGCAAACAAATAGGCCGGTCCTGTTTTCACGAACAGGTACTGGTGTGCATTCTAAATAAACTGCGTATAGTAATTTTTTACAATGGTTTTCAAATTATTCGATGCTGTATTGGGACAGAAATTTATGCTGGTGCATACGATACGGAAATGCTAAGATTACATAGATATATTACAAAGAAAACTGTAAGTTCTAGATGTATAAAGTTTGTTTTAATAATTTAAAAGTTGCGGCACAACGAAATTATTTCCGTGGTACGAACTGCTTCGTTTATTAATGAGAAGGCAATGAGCTCTTTATACTATTCCTGGAACAAGCACCACTCTCGGAAGTTTCGAGAAGCAATACCGCCGCTGCTTAATTGGTTAGGGTTCTGCTTGATATTTACAAGTTTTAGACCAATACACTTGAGACCTCTGCAAAATGCATCGGTTAGAATTTTCTTAGCCGGTTTAAATAAGATTAAATTTTAGTCGTAATTTTAGTGCAAATTGTGCAATGTAAGCGTATATCTGAATATTCATTTGGATGGTTCAGAAAATTTAATACTACATTTCAAATTAAAAACGGAAACATTTGTAGGTGGTAACGTAAAGTTTTTAGCACTACGCTTTTGAACAGAGAGGTAAAAAATATAACACAGTCACTTACGAGTAAGATATTTTCAGTATGAGCGGTAAAAAACCAGGTCCCTTCACTCATGAAGCTCTCAAGCTTTGAATGGCGATCGACGTTGAAAAAACAATATCGCTCTCAATGTCTCAGGGTATCGGTCTCGAGTCAATGCTAGGCTTCGCAATAGTGTCACGTATATGTAAATCGTTCCGGGTCACGATACGTCCCGATTGTCAAACGCACCGGACGGCATACTAGTAGATCTAAGAACGATTTTATTCAATGATGACTTCATTTTTGGAGTTATATATGACAAAAAATATTGCTGCGATTTACTTCACTGGTATTTTATTGTCTTTTAACTATTTGTAAATAAATCGTTGAATAGATATATGAACAGAATTTTTAAGATTTAAATAAAAATTTAAAGTTATTGAATAGAAAATTAGTATTTTTACTTTTGGGAAACTAGGGTGGATTAGGGAGATAAATTCTAAGGAATACAGAGTGTTCATGCGAAAAGAAATATTTTATAGGAAGACATCTTGTATGGTATTTGAAATGAGTGCGAGGGAGAAATTTTATAACATTCCTAAACAGTAATTTGTTTCACGAAAAAGTAATTTGTTTATATCTATACATATAAATTAAAAACAAGTTACTAACTATGAATTATTCCCGTAATATATGGCTTAGTAAAGTTTCTACCTACTACTACTTATATAATGGAACTAACACGAGGAATTGAAGATGGGGGATGGATTATTATTTCTACTAATAATTATTAAATCTCGATGCTCCTACAATCCTTTGAGGCGGGGCTCCCCCGACTTATTCCAATAGGTATTATAAATGTTGTTTTTCTTTAAAGTGCCAAATTGTTGTTGATACATATTACAAGTATGTTGTTTCAAGTTTGTTTTATAGGAAAGGTTTCTTGCTTCTGTAATAATGTTCATAATAATGTAGCAGTCTGACTCTAACGCCTAATATTAAACAAAATAAATATCAGACATTATGTAAATTGTTTGGTGTTTGTGATGTCATATTGACATCCTAGTGCCGGGATGTGAGTGTGGAAACGTATATAAACATAAAAGTTCACACACCCATACCTATGTTTATGTTCAAATATTTTGTAAGTCGGATATGGCTGAGACATTAGAAGTAAAGGATGATCTAGCTCCAATTACTAATATTATATTTGCAACAGTTTATAATTAAAACTACTTTGATTTGATCTTATTTACTCGGATGGACAGCTTTGCTGGAGTCACGCTCAATCATTATCGAGGGCGGATAATTGGTAATTCGAGCAGAGTAATGTTTTCACAAGAGTTCACTGTTTTAACAATAATTGCAAACTTAACGTGCACCAGTTTCTGGCAGAGAGGCACTAGGATATAAATAGATGTAATCATCCGTGGTTCATACAGTTCTGGTAATATATACACTTGTACGAAGATAACTTTTATCCGAAGTGACGCTTGATGGTACTACAATTTCGCGCGAATCTCGGACGCGACGCTTTGTTTAAATATGCAGCGTGTCACCGGCGGTGACGTACCCGAAATATTACAACGCCCGCCCGTTAGCATAATAAAACGAACATCGCTACGGGCAGCGCATTAGCCAGCGCTAACGAGGTGAGAAGGAAATCAAATGTCATTTTCTTTACTATGGTGTCTGGCTACAAAGCGAGTAAGCAAACAATGTAAGAAAAGATTAATCGATATCGAAATCTGAATTGAATAGTGAACGTAATTGAAAGAAACATAACATTTATTTCAACGCTAAAATTACTGTACAATATGTGATTATTAAATATAGTCGTAAATATAGAGCGACGAAAAAGATTCACACTCTGCTTATGTCACGGAAACTCACCATTTATAGTTACCGGTTTTCAGTGTGGACCAGTCATCAGGTCGAACATGTGGTTATGGCAATTGATTTAAAAATTAATGCTTATAATTTATAGAAAGTAACGTGACGTGAAACATAAAAATAAGTAAATAAAATACAAAATCTTTTATATATATATATAGAAGCAATGGCTACGTTTTAATTGGTGTTGCATGTAATGATAATAAACAATTATAACTAATAATACAATTGGAATAATTTTGAATCAAATCATTATTTTTATTTAAACTCAAATAAAATAGAAAAAGGTAAGATTTATTGTTTGTTCTCCTTGAAACAAAAATCTAGATTACCTGTTTTGAACCACAATAGGTATAATAAAGCTTTAAAAATGCCCTGTGGAAGTAATCGGATAACTTTAAGAGGTAGATTTTTTTTGTTCGTGAGGTGAGAGTTAAAGCAATCCCATTTAGCTGCAGGCGGCTGCTACCTCACACCAAACTTCATTCTGAACGAACTTTGAATTGAAAAGTAAATTTGGTACATATTGCTTTATTTTCTTTTCATTTCTAAATACACAACGATTCTTAGTGTGAAATAAAAAGCGTATAAATTTGTTTGTTGCAATGTATTGTAAATGTTCATAAAATATTATTGATCTGTAACATTTGTTCAATATTAATTACATATATGTATATGGATTTTAAACACTCGTAATACATTCTTGTATGTATGTATGAAATTAGCGGAATCTTCTTATTTAAATTAAATATACTTTAGACATTCAATTAATAACTGAATGATAGTTATTAATTATAAACCCTTTAAATCATAATTATTAAATATTATTAACCGTTTAAATCATAGAATTCGCTAGAATGCGTAGCTTGAACTTTTGTTCATACTGCTATAAAAAACTATTCTTTTTTATTTTTTGGTAATATTTAGTACTGCACATACATCTTAATAAACATCTGCATTTCATGTATAAATTTTCTATTACAAATAACTTGAATATGTTGTTGGCGACTTTATATGTATCGACAAATTCATATTAATATAATCATTTCGGTAATTTAGAAATATTATTTTACAAACTGTACCCTCACATGTACAAGTGTACAAATGGTACACTTATGCACGTATTTCTTGCCTCTACCACATTGTGGACAGGAGAAGGCGAATTAAATTCCTCAGCACATCTTTTAAATCAGCATTATAACAATTACAAATTACATTTTAGCATATGTATGCATAGGTACATTCACCAAGTCAAAAGCACGAAATATGTTTTGTTTAAAACATGATTGTCTCCGCTGTGTATCTTGTATTCAGCTAAAAACGAAATATTGCAACTAAAGCGCAATCTAAATCTATTGTACGTCCAAATTTAGGAAATACGTGATTTTTTATGTAATAATGAATACATAAACTGATCGTTAACTTGTTAGACAAGTATTGGCTAAGACAGCAAGGTTAAGATATACAGTATGTTTTATAGATTACTCTGTTATTATTATTACAAAAAGGTCGAATATTTCTTAAAATCATACGCGAAGTTCCTCCGACGATGAGAGTTAACATGGAAAAACGTAAACGATAGAATACACGTTGCGGATTATTTAGCACGCCTCGTACGAGATTACAACACCTCTGGCTTCGTATAGCGCGAATTATGATCGTCTTACTGTTCATCGCGGCGTCTATGAGGAAATATTGCTTTTTTCTGATGCCGTGAGGATACTAACGGTTTGATATTGATAAAGTCACGTATACTGGTTAATTCTTTCCATTTTCCTATCTGAAGGCTTTATGCATGTATGTAAATATGTGTGGTTTAACGGCATTTAAAAATTGTTTCTTTATTACTTTCAGACGGTTAAATTATTGAAAAAAAAAATTTGGTGTTACATACTGATAAACAATTAGAAAGGCAATATTTGAAGGTTGAGGAACCTGGTGTTCTCACTGAGTTTATTATTGAATGAATCACGTTCACAACAGTAACAAATATATAATTTTTTATTTCATATATTGATAAAATTGATTCCTTATGGCTAGGCTTAGATCATTTGTCTGTTGGTCCGTCTATCACACCTTACTTCCCCGAATGTATTGGAATGAAAAATATCTATCCATATTTATAATTTACAGAAAAACATATCTAAAACTTTAATAGGTAACGGAAAATGATAATACAATCGTACGTAAACCTATGCAATGAGACTCTGATGTGAACTTTATATATATGTATGTATTCGTATACATATGTTTTTCTATACATATTTATTGATTTTTATAAGACCTTTTTATACCTATAGGTAGCTTCACATAAGCTGTGCTTCTATTGTTTGTCCGTACTCATGACCGTTTCCGACATTTTAATATTTGTTCTAACATTGTTATAAGGAATTGTAATTAACATACCTTTAAACTTACGTAACGGAAAATTTTATTTGACCAATGGTGGAAATGGTCGTTCATTTCTGGAAGTTAAAACAGTCATGATACTGCACCATTATGAAATTCCCTAATACATCTATTCTTAATGTTGGTACTTCACAATCACGTTATAAATATATTAAGTTTGATTACTATATTATCTTTTAAAAGTTTAACATTGAAATAATGTAATTTTTATTCATTTGTGGTATTGGTTTAATTTATTTTATAATCGGTTGGTTTTGATTGTTCAATTGAAAAATGAATGAAAATGAAAATGATTTTTTTTAATTACAGATATTGTTTGAATAACAGCAAAAATTATCATATTATTGAACATTTTCTTTTCTATATTATTATGCTGTCTTAGATTTGTTCTGTATTTTAGAAATATTGCTTTCACGATTAATTTTTTTGTGTTCATTCGTTGAAGATTCAAATAATTATTAAAATATTCAAAAAATACACAAAAAATAAGAAATATTAAGTATCTGACATACATATAATAAAATTCTAACTGATCGCTTTCTGTATATAAAGGATATTTGAGAAAAACGATACTATTAACGAAAGAATATTACTATTATTAAATGATACGATATTACTATTCTTAACGCAATAGAACCCAAAACAATAGTTGTTAGAATTTATGCGTTTATTTGTGCGCTTGTGTGCGCTAATCTCAAAAACGGCCTTACTCATTTCGTTATGGTTGTCACTAATGTATTGCGGTAAACATCATTTACTATTTAAAGTTCGTTTTATATCAATCCGTCAATAAATAAAAAAAAAATATAGTATATTTCTAATTGCTAGAACGAGAAAAACCCAGGCCTAAAACAATCCAGGTGCTATTTCTAAGCGTAAGACGTACTTTATCTGAAGCGAAGCGAGGGCAGTTTGCTAATACGGAATAAATTGTTTTGGACCATATGTTTCTGGGTAAGCTTTCAATCTCACCCAACTGAAGAGTATCTAAGGCAGATCCGCTTAGATAAGTATAATGTATTAGAATATAAACTTAAACAAAGTGTTGAATATTGAATTTGCAGAGTTTAATTCACGCAACTAACTGCGCATTCAATTTGAGCATGTGCATAATGCATGCGGCGAGTCCGGAGCCAGGGAACATTTGCCGTATCTAATTACGTATTATGCTTTGCCATGTAGACAGCGCGTCTGCCTATGATGAATATTAGATCGTCGGCCAGCCAACAATGTTACTATGCACATCTCGATATTGCACCGGTGTCTGTAATTGCCTAGTTCAGTAATACCAGACTCAGTTGAGGATTGTTTAACATGATTTTAAGAGAGATAGGAAATGTTATCCAAAATTCATCATAATAACCCATAATTGGCTTTTTTTTTGGTATCCTTTTCAATGAGAGGGATTAAGGTCATGGTCCGCCACTCTGGCTAACTGCAATCAACATAAGAAGTGGTTGTCGAGTAGTTCGAATGACGGTCTCCTACATAAATGACTCGAGTTCAAATCTTGCAGGCTCCTGTAATTTTTCAAATTGTGTCCGTGTTATAAAATAATTATCCCTTGCTTTGGTGAAAAAAAAAACATTTCTTCCTCAAATCTGCATACACCAGAGGGCTCCATAATGTTCTCAATGTTGTGAGAATTTTGCTAATATACGCTTTTTGAGCTCGGCAGACCATTATCATTGTCAGTGGTAATGATTGAAATGGGCACATTAACTATAATAATTAATATACCAAGAAATATTCATTGAAAACAAAGCAATGAGTATAACCTCTTCACATCCCAGTTCCTTTTATCCTTATAGAGAAATTTCCGAAAACACTGCACTTGCATATGTATTATTTTATTAAGGAACAATAAAACAATAAAAAATACTTAACATTCTCTTATTTACAGAAATATTGCGTAATGGCATTTTATCGTCAGATGCAGGGTCATCATACTAGATGCAAAGCCATTCGACCGCACGCAGTTATAAAGTAGTGTGATTTAAAAAACAATAATTAGATGACGCTGTATTGATTTTAGCATTACGCAGTTCGATTTTTTTTGTAGAAACCGTATATATAAAACATCGAATGAAAGATCCTCGATCACTTCACTTGAAGGTGATCTCATACACAATAATCATGGCAAGAGATTGACAACCTACTAGAGGCAATAAAAGCGTATCAGAGATTTTATCACCTGCTTCTACATCTGTCTCAAAAGTCATACCGCTAAAATGTTTTGATTGGAACACTCGATACAGTGATTCGTTATTATTTTATAATAGCCCCTGTAGCAAACCGCCTTGGAGTTGCTGCATTTAGTGGATTACTGTTCCAGGTTTCCTCAGTACTAAAGCCTAGTGTCTGCACTTAAGTGCAGGTCGCTGCACTATGCGGCTCCAACGCACTGCTACGACGTTGAAGTCAAAATTATTACCAGATAAAAACAAATATTTTAAAGAACTTGCACGTCTTCAGTTAATGTTAACAGATGTTTGATTTGACCTTATCCAGGTTTATTAATGTTACTTTGAATACACCGTAAACTTTACATCAAAACACTTTTACTTGTCAATGTCCGAGAACAGAATGACTGGTGTTACGACTCCTTCCTCCACAAGACCGCCGGGGAAACAAAAAAAAAGAGTATTTGTACCACGCTTAGGTGATTTGTTGACAAATATTGTAACAAACGTGGTTATAGCAGAGTATCTCAATGTAATCTTACACTTCAAAATGTATCTTGTAACTATCGAGGGATATATCTAGAAAATCAAATTTGGTGTCGTGTAGGTAACACAACAATGATTGTTATAATGTTGTACTTCCTTCGATTTTTCTAGATATTTTAGTTAAACTATACAGTTAAAACTAGGGATGTTATGGATATGAAATTTCGGATCTGGATATGGATACGGATATATTAATAATAATTTACCAGGTTCGGTTTCGCTTACGCATATGAAAATATTTTGGATTATCTGATTGTTTCGAATATTTTCGGTCACCGATATTACATGATTTGCGACTGGGGAAAATGTATAATGTATTTACAGGGTTTGACTTTATTTCTAGGTATCATGTGGTATTATAATCACAGAAAAAAACACTAGAATTGAAAATTAAATAATAAAAATTGTATCAGCTCGCCGGTGAAAACCGGTCATAACGTGCTATTTAGATTTTGCCTATATCCGAATTTATCCGTAACTTTTTTATCGGATTTGGTTACGGTTTCGGATATATTTCTATTTCAATTATCCGATAGTTTCGGTTACAGTTACAGAGTTCCATAACATCCCTGGTTAAAACATACAGTTACTGTTAATGATACAGGTAAACTTAGGATCTTATTCGGAAAAATATTTACTCTACAAATATATATGTATGATTGGAAACAGGTGCAAAAGTTTTAAAGGGGTGAATGTTTAGCTCATTTTCCTGTGAAATAATCTATTATACACCCTATCCAAAAGTCAATGATTACACATTTACATATCCATCCATCCATCAGTTCTTCGAAGTCTACACATACAAGAACATAGGCTTTCCCTAACTTGGGCCACTCTGACTGGTCCTGAGCCTTTTGAATCCATCCGCTGTTTTTCAGGTCGTTACTCCATCTGGTCGGGAGTGTTCCTACGCTTCGTTTGCCAAGACATGGTCGCCATTCAAGGACCTTTTTTACCCAACGGTTATCGGTCCGTCGAACTATGTATATGGCCAGCCCATTGCCACTTCAACTGGCTAATTTTGCGAGCTATGTCGGTAATTCCTGTTCGTCTGCGGATTTCATTGTTCCCGAATCTGTCTCGTAGAGAAATACCGAGCATGGCTCTCTCCATAGCACGCTGAGTGACTTTGAGCATATTTATAAGGCCGATAGTAAAGCACCACGTCTCGGATCCGTATGTCATCGTCGGCAACACACACTGCTGCAACGAATTTTTTTATTATATATATGTATATATTTAAATATACATGAATATATTATAAAAGAAACACGCGCATTATTTCGCATTTGTTTTTTAACAAAATCTACTTAAATGTACAGAAATATTCTAAACCGGTTTAAAATACGTTACAAACTTTGATTACATATTTGTGTAAATACCACGGCGCTTTACAAATTTGTTGAATACACATGCCAGATTTCACAGGCGAATATATGAGTACCTATACAGAGATAAAACATGTAGTGTGAGTGTACGGTGTTACAACTCTGTTATAATAATTCCATTTTTAAACAACAGCTTGAAAAGAATATTCAGAAATCTCAGAATGAATGTCACGATGCCACGAGTGATCACATAATACGAGTTTATTAATTTTGATATTGTGAGATTTGAGAAGGTGATCCGATAACATTATAGTTATTACCGATATTTGTTTTTCTGTGGATTTTCCTATAGATGACATGACTCATCCAGATCAGACGCAATGTGAACTACACATACTATTAGTAAAGAAATGGTGAGCCGATAATATATCCCTTCCTGTAAGTTTGTCTTGTCGATTTTCATTTACCAGGAATACATGGGGTCGAACATTATTAGATATTAATACATTTATATCGAGTATTTATACCACAATTTTATTATCTTACTAGCAACTTGCCCTCGCTTCGCTTCAGAAAAACTACACCTTACGTTTAGAAATAGCACCTGCATTATTTTAGGCATGGGTTTTTCTCACTCTATGAATTACAAATATGTATTAATTTATAACTTTTTATTTATTTATGGGCAGATTGCAATGAAACGAACTTTAAATATTAAGCGATGCTTACTGCAATACATTAGTGACAACAATAACGAAAATGTTTAAGCCGTTTCTGATATTAGCGCGAACAAACGCATAGACAAACAGACAAAAATTCTAACAACTTTTGGTTCTATTGCTTTGATAAAGGCCCATGATAATATTTTTATCATATATCATTATATGTACAGAAATCGATCAGTTAGAATTTTATTATATGTTTAGATAGATTACTTTATTTATTATGGGATCTATTTCTGATAAATCGGCTCATTTTAATTGGGCTGTTTCTATCCGTTTGGGAGAATTTGCACAATTTACTTCGTTTCGGTTGAACGCTCTTGTATATCATGTGGTATAGATTCCAAATGTCGGGGATTTAACACGCATAATAAACCATGTTCGCATTGTGTTTTGATGCGAGGCTTTTCAATGTGGACATTGTTGTTATATTTTAATAATGTTACGTTATTAACGATTTATGTACAATCGATTAATTAACGAAACCTATAGAATTAGTTGCGTGTTTGGTCGTCCGCCACATTCTATTTTCTCTTAAGTTATTGGATAGACGAAATTTGATACGTAATATATACAAAATAGGGATGTTATGGATATGTAATTTGGGATCTAGATTTGGATATATTTGGATATATGAATAATATTTTACCGTCTTCAGTTACGGTTATGCATATGAAATTATTTCAGATTATTTTCAGTTACGCATATTAGATGATTTAGGACTGGGAAAAATATATAATGTATTTACAACGTAACAGTTTGACTGTATTTCTAAGTGTTATTTGATAATTTCATCACAGAAAAACGATTGCTTTAAAAATGTCATAATATAAAAGCTGTCTAAAGACGAGAGCGTCGTTGCTAGTGCATTGGCATGGTTGGCGACAACCTGTCATAACGTGTTTCACTTTGACTCTGCAATTTTACGAAATTATTCGAAACTTTTTTATCGGATTCGGTTACGGGTTCCGACTTATTTTTATTTCGGATATCCGATGATTTCGGTTAGGGTTACGAAGATTCATAAAATCCCTCACCAAAGTAACACAAGTAGCATTATAAAGGTAAATGTAAAAAATGTAATGCAGCAAATGGCCGTTGGTAAATCGAGTGGACATTTTTTGGGTTAGTTAGAAAAAAAAATGGATATTTTATTAGAAGGTATATGTATGTAATTAAAATAAATAGGAAAAACAATCTCTGTAAGGAAAATATAAAATAATTAACATTTATTAAAAACCTGACATAAATGAATAGCAACTGCTTCGGTTATGTTTGCAATTTTGGAACGTGAGGTGAAGGTTTTCTGGTGCTAATCGAGCATAAATGGTATTAAGTAAATTAATCAAGTAAACAATGTTTGTGTCCTTATATAGATCATTCATACCTCCGTACCAGAACATTACAAGCAAAGAAGATGCGAGAATGTTAATTCAGTTAATAACACTCGTAATTCCATATGTGTGTATTCACCTGGAAACGAACTTGGGACTCTACGCTTTGATGTTTGAGGCACTATCGAAGACTACCAGGTCGTGTGTAAAACTAAATAATAGACATTAGGTTGTAAAATATTATGAGGTAAAAATCTGTTTACGAGAAAACTTTCGTCTATCACTTCACAGGAACAAATCGTTCTAAGATCTATTCTTCGACACCGGATGCCTTTGACAGTCGGGACACATTGCGACCTGAACAATTTACATATTACGTGACACTTTTGCAAAGCCCATCATTGACTCGGGCACGATAAACGGAGACATCGAACGCGATATTGTTTTTTGAGTGTATTCCGTCGTACAGAAAGTTTTAAGAAGAAAGGATAAAATTGTCTTTTTATCGTTCGGCAGTAGTAAATATTAAGCCATTTCGATAAAATATTGGATACCTTTGAACTATTTTAATAACTTATTGCAAAATTCAGTAAAATTAACTTGTAACGAAACATTATTCGTTATAAATATATTTTTTTTTTCGTTGATTCCTCAACACTCACATGGCAGTTACAGTCTTTTTTTCATTTAATGATTTAGTTATTCTGTAAATCCACTTAAGCACGTCATTTTTTGCTTCTATTACCTTTCGTCGATCAGTGTTTAGTCGATGTAGATGTTTAAAGCAACGTTCAGGGGGTTGCCGCGGGGGGCAAGGGACGATACGACCTGCGCCTGGGCATTATCGCCCGCAGGACGGCAGTCGCTTCTTGGTTGGATAAAAGGTTAGTTCACGTCTCTTTTGAGTCGTAGCGTAAATTTTACAAAAGAATATTACTATTTTTTTATTTTGTAAATCAGTTAAATTAATAAACTGAGTGTTGCCGAGTGTCCGATCTAGGAAACGAGGTTCACATAACTCACACCGTACATACATCGTCCGTCGTACTGGGCGATAGCAGTATACGGTACTTCGACGCTGACCAGTGCTTCCTCGCTGCGCGTTGTAGTGCTGGGAAAAGGTCGAGTCATCTACACTGCGCCATGCAACTCCTGACTACATCTCCGTACTCTCGGGACCACCTACCGGCCGTGTTCATCTGGAAAGTATTAGCTGCGGAGTGGAAACAGAGAGGCCAAAAACCAACGGCTTTAGTGTATGCAAATAAATTACAATTGATAACGGTACCTAAGCTTAATTCCTCACCTTTATTTTGTTGTGGTTAGAAGCTAAGGCAGACGATTGAACCAATTAATTTTCGATACATTGTGAATGAAAGAAATAGCGTGGAGTTTGTTTTGCTATTTTTTACCTCTACAATAAGACACCTTTCTGAATGAATGTAAAAGCAAAAGTTTTTTTGTCAATCAGACGAATATGTCAGCATCATGGAGCTAATACATTAATTGATTATATCTTTAACTTTCATGGTCTAGATAAAACATAAATTTAAAATTTTTGACTCCAATCATAAAATTATAACCTCCCGTCGTGGTGAACGCGATCTCTTTATAGAATAACATTATTTAACTTCTTAGTAGGATTGGTCATTAAATATCAATATAATCGTAAAAGGCAAATTGCAGCTTCTATGTTTATTTAAAAAATACAGAGAGGCAATTCTAACAACCTGATGATAGTCAATTTGGCTTGCTGTGGCGCCCTCTGATGACGGCTCCAATTTTCCTTTCAATCTCCGCATATAATCGGGTAGTGAAGCTACTGATTTTAATAATTAATACCAAACATGCAGTACTCTGTGTGAACTAATAAAATTCATCAATTCTCGAATGCATCGTTTTGTTATTCGATGGTCTTGTGAATTCCAATCAAGCGTAATTGATAGCGTCGAGTAATTCGAATTTAAAAAAAAATGATGCCATACGCAACCAATTTAGAACGCCCGCATCGTACGTGATCACATGACTGGTCCATTTGTTATCGGAACGCTGTTCCGGATACTCGTCTGTTTAATTGAGCTATTTGTGTTACCCGGGCGTGACTCGCCATAGCGTAACTTCATACCATTCCGTGGTTTATACCATGACGTAGATCATAGGATTTTTTTACATTTAATTTATTCACGAGATGACAGCACTAAGAATGTAGGAAGGATCGAAGTCAGTTGAAATCAATTCGTATGTAGAGGTGTCATTTTTGATATTATCATTTTGCTTACATGTGAACGTAAGTAGTAAATGGTAACGTTTATTATTATTATTATTACTAAACTAATAATGTTATCTAACTCTAATGAATTTATCACTGCATTTCAAATAATTTAATAATTTTGCTGCAATTACCTGATGAAGTAAGAACAAATGGAAATGATTCATTAACCCCATACTCGTATAGATTCCTATAGACCGTAGGGTTGATTGCAGCACTTCAATATCTATCTACTTCATATTGTCTGAATTATTTTCAACTATTAAAATAAATTATAATATGATAATTTTAAAATTTATTATATGAAAATATACTGGTAACAAATTCTCATATATAATATTTGACGACCCCATGGTCCAATTGCTAGTGACCCTGCATGCCGAGCGAGGGGTCCCGGGTTCGATTCCAGGCCGGGGCAGACATTTATGTAACAGATAAATGTTTGTTCTCGGATCATGGGTGTTTTTAATGTCATATTTATGTATGTCCATGCCACCCGCAAAACAAGATATCATACAGCGAGGGTGTGAGTATGTTAACGTATATTATTATTATTATTAAATTAATAATATCTCAACAACATATTTTGAAACAAGCTGAAGTTCTACGTATATATTTATCCTTTAAGTTTACACCGTCAA
Source organism: Megathymus violae (assembly GCA_003671415.1). Taxonomy (NCBI): domain Eukaryota; kingdom Metazoa; phylum Arthropoda; class Insecta; order Lepidoptera; family Hesperiidae; genus Megathymus; species Megathymus violae. The sequence goes on from PDGT01000010.1 coordinate 7,559,119, forward strand.
TATTGAAACGAGATAAAGCAAAAAAAGCTACCAATAATAATAAATAATAGTATTCTCTACAGAGAGAATTTATACGATGACATTATTTTAAAAGTGTAATGGCCGATATTGTATTTAAGAACCAAGTGCCCTATATTAGCCGGTATCGATTAAATGACAGTATAAAAATTCAATAACATGTAAATTATTCCTCATCTCGTGTCTAAGCGTTAACTTTGAAAAAGAAGCTTCGATAAAGAGTTCGAACAACGTCATCCTGTCAAGTATGTTGCTTTTAATAAAGAAGTTCCGTTAATAAATTGGGAAAAAAAGTTAGCAGGTTGAGATCAGATTTTACAGAAGATCTGCATAGTTTTAACACATAACGTAATTTTAATAAAATTCACAATTAGGCTTTTCTTGGGAGTTTGAGATCTTAAATTTGCTTGTAGTTTGTGTTATTTCCCACAAAATAAACTATTTATTTCGTGAGCATCGAAAATAATAAGACTATTAAAGTTACTTACTCGTGTTTGTGCCGTGTTAGTATTTCCGCGGTGTCGTAACGGCACTATTTTCTCATAGACGTGTACAAGACTGAGCAGCACTAAGGCGATCATAACTCACACTTAAACGTAGCCGGAGGTGTAATCTTGGGCGAAGATGCGAGATAATCCCTACCGTCCATTTTATCGCCTGAGCCTCACGCTGTAGATACCATTATTTTCCATCTTTGCTAACCTAAAATTACTAACCCCGGATTCAAGGATTTAAATCGCTTATTTAACGAGATCTTAATAACATTTTGTTTGTTAATTATTGGTACGGATGTAGTTTTGCGTAGATCACACGCATTAGTCGGGTATTTTTAACGTTCAACACGTGGTTTTATCTACAACTAACCTTTGATTTATTTATGTAAACAATTCGTTTATTAGGGTTTAATTTTTTAAAGTGGTATTTTTTAATATATAAAATTATTAAAGTACTTTACTTATAGCATTAATTACACCCAGGAACTTAATTTTTTAAACAAAATGAAAGTGATATTACTTTTTATCTTCTCAATGTAAGTTATATAAATGTAACGTTTTGAGTAACTTAATATGTTTAACGGTATAAATTCCACATTATTTGTGCAATTATCTAAAAGCTAAAATAGCATTAAAAATGTAGGTATATGAACTAACCAAATGGTTTTGTAAAACAATTCAGCATTCAAAAAACTTTCCAAGTCATAGTTCGTTCAAAATTAAGTTCCGACTGAGAGCAGACGCCTGCATCCAAAGAGGATTGCTCTAAGTCTCCTATTTCCAGGAATCAAGAATCTTTCTCTTTAAGTTATCTGATTCCTTCATTAAATGTTAGTGTGATAGCTTTTAACTCGTTTATAATTTAAAAAATATTAATATGGTTACGTTACGTTATATATTAAAATATACCTGTGTTTTCTTTTCTTATAAATGACCTATGTCATTGTTGGGTTTGTAGTTTTGGTTTATTTATAAGTAACAAAATAAATATACAAATACTAAAATAATATAATAATTCGCTACAAAGGTTTTAATGAAAGTAGCTCCTATTATATTAAATGAAATATTATTATTTATGAAAGTTCAGAAATTATTTTGTTATATTTAACTAATAATTTTACTAAATAATTGACACAACATTTGATCACATTAAGAAGTGTTTATACTACGAGAGCTAAATGCAAGGAGGCTGAACACGTGTTTCAACTGACTTATACTTTTATCTATCACTTTTTTTTATTCCTAACATTATTCATGAAACAATTGAGTGTATATTACAATTGCAGCACAAAATCTTCATATTTTAATTCGGATCGATCGTAAAAGTTACATTCATTTTAAAGTTTATGCAAACAAATACACAAGGGCTGGAGGAAGGTTCGAAGCAGGGCAGACGGCATACCTTTAATGAGTATGTCGTTTGATTTCGTGCACCCCTCGTTAGCGCAGTTTAATGCGGAGCCTGTAGCGATGCTCGTTTTATTATGCTAAAGGGCAGGCGTTGTAATATTACGAGTACGTCACCGGCGTTGACACGCTGCATATTTAAACAAAGCGTCGCGTCCGAGATTCGCGCGAAAATGTTACACTATTACGCGCAATTTCGATATATTTTATCATCGCAGGCAGTTAACGTGATTTTCTTCTAGAGTTATTTTTATATACTAAGCAGTTGCCAAGTTTTTAGATATTAGGTTAATTAACACTTATGGTTGACAGAAGTTTATTTAGATAAAAAAACTTTGTAGCGTTTTATATATGCGTGTGTATATTATGGCCTATAAGAATGATGTAAAATGCACTTTATGTCCTTTCGTAGATTATACTGAAATATATCATAACCTTCGTGGTAATATATTGAAGATTAATAATTTAGCTCCGTTTAGCTCCATTTAGCGGAGGTGACAGAGATTCGCGACCTAGGCGTATCACTGGATTCTCAGCTCAAGTTTATAACCCATATTGATTGTATAGTTAAAAAGGCAGCTAGAATGCTTGGATTAGTTCGTATGTAGAGTGCGGATGCTCTAGTCCGTAGTCATTTAGAATTTTCCTCTGTGGTTTGGAACCCTCAATACTCCATACACGTTAACGCATTGAGAAAATTCAGCGCTCTTTTACAAGGCACTTGGTATTTTACTCCCTGCGAATATCACACAGAGCAAACTATGACCTTCCAATTAAGTATTTCAAAATTGATTCCGTGCAAAATCGGCGCGCGCTTGCAGATGTTACATTTTTAAAAAAGCTAGTAACCGGCACATTAGACGCTTGTGATACGCTTTGTAATATTCAATTAAAAATCCCGTCCCGATATCCTCGCCATGCTAAAATCAATCTCTTCCAATTACCCCGATGTAGAACCAATATTCTCAAATATTCCCCACTTCCCCGTATATGCGCAGAATATAATAGATACTGTACAATTGATGGAAACATTGATATTTTTTTGATTCCATTAATAACCTTAAAATGAAAGTCCTCAATTATTTAACTGTTTAACTACAAGTTTCTGAATTCATATGTATTATTTTATTATAGTCCGTAATATGTACTTAAATCAATGTTAGTCACGCCTATAATTGGCATACATACCTGATTATTATATATGATGTAGAACCTAAGTATGAATATTTGTATGTATTGCTGTTGGTGTGTTATTATGAATAAATAAATAACTAATAATTTCATTTTCACACGAAGCTATCTCAGTAGGATTTTTTTTTATAATTTCAGATTAGATACTAATCGTGGTTCAATGTTTATTTTATGTATTGTAGATAAAAAAAAGTTTCAAAGTTTGGTTGAAAGGAATGAGGAGCAGCCATTACTTCCAAAACCAAGTTTTCATTGAATGGAATTGTAAGATCTATCTCTCAACGCAAGATGTTTTTGACAGCCTCGATACATCGCGAGCTGAACGATTTACATATTACGTGAGACTTTTTCAAAGCCCGACATTGACTTGTATGCGATAGACTAAAGACATTGAACGCGATATTGTTTTTCTGAATGTTCCTCGATGCTCAGTTATACGACGTTGTTATATTATACTTTTAGAAAAACTTCGTTGAACGATCGTATTTTTATTATTTTATGTGGCATGAATTTTCTATTTATAGTGACACCATAAATATCCCTCACCGTTGGTAACGGAAGAAAGACGAAAAACAAAAGAAAAGCAAGCATTGTCAAGACATTGAATTATTTCAGTTATCACTTAATAATTGGTGGTAATTATATATAAAATGGTATATTATATTAAATATCTTAATCTAGTCGGTTCATCCGTAAGAATGGCCGTTTTGTTATATTAAAGATTTATAAACTTAATCTTAATTTTAAATAGTAAAAGTTTATTTATAGTAATTTATGCCGAATGGCGTATACCGTAATTATGTAACATAATATCTCTATTGGGTTAATATTATCTTCTCAATCTAGAATTTTCGGAATAACATGCGTGTTTGTGGCAAATTGCTGAACATTATTTGAATTCTGTAATTCACTTTGAAGTCTAACCCGTTGGTTAAGGAACAGTAAATAACAATAGCGGCCCCATGAAGGTCTTTGTTCTATCAATGAAACCGCGATAATAACTTACGTTTGTGGATGCTATTCCAATTTCCATCATGTATGATTACGTTCTATCAATACTTACTCGTACCTATCTCCATTTATCAAATAGGTTATGTTGTTTGATATCTTAATTGGTAATTAACATCCATACTGCATTGAACATTAAAGCTCGGTATACCATCTACTAAACGTTTCCTTAACAATAAGAATATAATTTACTGTGGATGTTATAAATAAATATAATACAGTCCAGCATATAAGGGCATATAAGCTGTATGTTATATTAAGCAATTAAATTAATGTAAATGTTTTCGGCGCATCGGCTGCGGTGCAATAACAAATTAACAATAATTAACATGCCAGAAAGTATATCACCATAGGTACTGTATAATAACATAATGTATAAACTTTGAAACTACGAGTATAAAAGGAAAAAAAATGTATGATGTCTCTATGTCAAAGATAATATTGCAAACGCTTTCTAGAAAAAGAAGCTCAATTTCATCTTTGAATGCAAATCAACTTCCTCTGTTGGAGGTCGCTGGTCACTGCACCGCAAACTATAATCCATACGGTGTTGGTTCATAGCTACTTTACTTTCACGACTACCCATCACTTACCTGCTAAAAGTAAACTGTGAAATGTTATTGATGTGCTTTGATTGTAGTGTTGAAATGCTGCTGACAAGCGGATTGAATATTTTCTTCTTGATCGACATCTCGTCACTGCCGTTATGGGTGTGCTAAAAGACGGCGATTACATAGCTCATCTGCTCATTACTTGACTTTTACCATAAAAAATTCTAAAGGAACAAAAGAGGAACTTAATCCAAGACTCACTCCTATCAGTCAACCTTCATCTTTCGACACTTCTTTGTCTGTAATCAAATTTACTGGACCGACTAACCTCAGGTCTTAACAATACATAACGTACTGTACTGTTTACACATCTTGCTACCAGCGTCTTTGGATATCATAATAATTATGGATATACATATATTACTTTAAACGTTGAATTTTTATTCATTCATGAGTACTTTAAATTATTATAAATTTTAGAAACACAGAATAAGCATAGATCACTGATATTACTGTTCTATAGCTGTGGTAGCTGATACAAAAGCAAGCTACTTACTGTTCACTTTTAGAAAATTTTATATAATAGGTTAGGGAGAAAGTCTTTTCGCATTTTTTATGAAAATTCAAAACATTTTTAATAAAGTTTTTTTAAATTTAACTAAAGTATATAAGTACCATTTTGTTCGATTACTTTTTGCCATCATGCGGGTAGGGACATGATCCCATTGTATAGAAATTCTGGGGTTTCTGATCAAAAAACTGGGTCAAGTAGTTTTGGCAGTCGTCACGTGATGTTAACCTGACACTGCCTAAAGAATTCTGAAGAGACCGAAACAGGTAGAAATCTGAAGGTGTAAGGTCCGGGTTATACGGTGGATGCATCATCATCTCCCAACCAAAGTCTCTTAGTTTTTGCTGAGTCACCAAAGATGTGTGAGGTCCAGCGTTATCATAATGAAAAGCCACACCCCTTCTATTGTCTAATTCCGGCCGCTTTCTCTCAACTTCTTGCTTTAGTCTCATCGGTTCTTCGCAGTAGAGTTCAGAATCGATGGTCCTGCCTGGCGGTAACGGCTCATAATGAATGATGCCCTTCTAATCCTACCATACGCACATCATCATCTTGTTGCGAGTTAACCCGAGTTTCGCTACAGTCTATGAAGCCTGACCGGCCTTTGACCACGACCTTTTTTGCACGTTCTTGTCGTACGTGATCCACTTTTCATCACCAGTTATCAGCTTCTTCAAAAATGGTTCGGTTTTATTACGGTGTAATAAAGAATCGCAATCGAAGACACGGTTCTTGAGGTTTCTTTAAGTGAGTATGTTTGGCACCCAAATTTCGAGCTTTTTTGTGTACCCAGCTTTGCCCAAATGCGTCAAAACTGTTTTGTGATCAATTTTCAGTTCTTCAGCTACGTCGTAAATACTGATATGCCGATCTTGCTCCACTTTTTCAAAAATGGCATCCATTTTATCCGTGACAGTTTTTTGTAGTAAAATTTTAAAACGTAGCGAATTTCTTCATTACACTCACTCATCTTGGCAGTAAGCAAAAAAACTGAAAATCACACATTTTCCAAATTTGAATTTGGAATTATCTTCTTTAAAATTTAAATTTTTTAATGATACCAAAACCGGCCATAATGCAAATGATATTGTCAAAGAGATTTTATTACAAGTTCATACACACTAAAATGCGAAAATACTTTCTCCCCAACCTAATAGATACTAAAAGAATAAGTAAGTGTTAAGTCGAAGTTACGGAGCCGAGCCTAGCTTAACTTTGGGCAATCATTGCGTCGACTTCACCATCTCGTAGCTGAAACTGTCGTATTTCCTCATAAGGGAGGAGAGAATGCCGCTATAACTCACGGTTACCGGCTCCCAAGCGGGTTGTAAAGATGCCCTCAACACTAGTCTTCATTTTCTACCGAGTACAGTGCATTTGTCTAAACTTAGATTTTTAGAGGGAGGTTAATAAGGAAAGCGCTATTATTTCTAATCTATTGACTTAAATAAGGTGCTATGCCCGTATCTCTGTATTAAGATCCCTTTAGTTATGTACCTATAGAAAAATCTTCATCTTATCGACATCCTATTTGTATCCATAAATATATACACAAGTTAGAGAATAAAGACTGATATGGTTTTCATCATAATTTATAAATGTTTATTGTGCAGGTTATAATGAGGTATTTACACTATACCAAAAAAACAGGATAAATCTTTAATTTGCATTCTGTGAAGTGGATTAATATATGCTTCTTTTAACATCTTTGTATTTACTACATTGTAATATGAAAATTATAAGTGCCACCGATGCAAATTTTTGTTACCGACACGTTCCCGGCCACCGACGAAACAGTTCTCATTTGTTAACTTTTCACCGCACTTCAACTGAAATATATCGAACGATCAATCAATAAAGTCTCAATGTTAGTATTAATTTATTCACATTATTAGAATTCAAGGTACATATTGGTACTAATTGGTTGTGTTGTTGTTCTTTTCGGTGGTATTTTTTTATTGTAAGACATACTTACATTTTTTACCTTCAAAGTATACTTTATCTTATTTTATAAAATGGGTGTATTGAAAAATTGAAAAATAGGAGATTGAATGTCACCGAAATTAAATTGTTACATTTTTTTTAATAAATAACTATGAACCATGGTTTACTATTTAATACATAATTTTTTAAACAAATATTTAGTGAGAGTGTTTAATATTTAACGAAAAATACACGAAAAGGTAAATAGAGATATTTATCAATAAGGAAACAGTCTCAAAACTTACATCCTCCTGATGTTTCTTCGTATAACAATCAACATTATTATCATAAGAAATTTTATTGTGAAATTTTGATTGTTTCTTTTCTTCATCTTTCTTATTTTTCCCTGTTTTGTCTCTTCTTCTATTTTCGGATTTGGTTTTCTAAATTGAAATTACAAAATTAAAACAAAAGTAAATAAATAATGTAATTGAAAAACAACAATTATTTTTTGAAAAATTCTGAAATATATAAATAAAGTTAGCCATGTTCGCTTCATTTTGGTGGTACTTTAATTTCGGTCGGGTATTTTAGTCCATCGAAATGAAAAAAAGGAAAAAACCAAATTAAAAAAGGCAATTGTTTAGTATAAAATTAACACTAGTCAACTTAAACTAACATAGTGAACATAGCCTTAAATTATATACAATATACAAATTTGGAACGAAATGAATAAACGGTATTCAAGATATATTAGCCACCGAAACGAATAATTGTTTGTCTCCATGTGACCTTTATGAACATTACGTTTGTGCGAGAATACGCAGCAAGCAACGACGTGCTCCTGCGCCAAACTCTGAAGCGTGACAGACCGTAGAGCCAGCCCCGGATCTAGGGGGGCAAGCCGGGGCCCATGCCCCGGGCGGCAAGTTCAGAGGGCGGCCAAATTCACACTTTACAGACGAATGGACAACTGATCATTCACCTAACTTTGACCACAGAATAAATTATAGTACAAGTAACTGAAATTATAAAGATGATATAGGTAAAAATAAATAAAAGTGGGCGGGGGCGGCATTTTTCAATTTTTGCCCCGCCTAAAAAAAATTGAAAATCTGGGACTGCGTAGAGCTGACCAGAATTGGGACGCACACAAAATATTCTGTTGCAAAGATATTCATCTACAAGTATATATCCGCAGAAATGAATTATTTTCGCCGGACATTTGTGTTCATATCTATCAGAGCTTGTGTAGGGTAATTACATCAACTATGAGCTACTGATACTGTAACTATATGTCAATAAAAGAGAGGCAGAAGTTAAAATAAAAAAAATCGTGTTTCAAAGAAGTCTACCATCAAAAATGGGTTAGGAACACCCCACCGTTATGAAAAATTAGGGCTTTAACATTTTTTTAATCTATTTATTAGATTCCTATCTTGATTTTATTTGTTGCCCCGGGTAGATAAGTGAATTTTCTTTGCAAGAAATAACAACAACATTTCAGGGTCCAGCACTACCGTTTTCAGCCATGCCACATAAATTTTGTGCCTGGGAAAACAACCCCTATATAACTTCCAATTGGGGTAGTTGTTGTTTGTACAGTGTCACCACAATTTTAGTTTGAGTTACTTATAGTAACAATCGAGGCGTATGAAGTTTTCTCGTCAAGAGCTCAAATCATGGGGTGATTGTAGAATAATTACCGGTCTTGTTTGACGCCAATTATCTGGATATATCGCAATTTTCTACTAGTTTGACATCTAACCAAATGGCATATTACGCGGAGCGGTCACATGATTTTTTTAAGTTAATTCACTTTTGCTCCTAGCAGTGTTTACAGTGATCAGGCGCAGCACTGATAGGTGCAGATTGTGGTATCACTCTCTTAATAAATATCAAATCAGATATTATTAGAAGTGTTTGATTATTAAATCATTTGTTGTTCATGTTACTTGTTAATAGTTTTGTGTTTTGTATATAATAATATATATTTTTTATTTCATGCTTAGAAATGAGCTTACGGGGTATCTCACTGTAAGTGGTCACCACTGTCCATAGACACCTAATCACTTAATCGAGGAAGCCGTTAGTTAACTGGTTATCCAGTACTGCAACTGATAAACGTTGAGGATATAGACGCTTGTATTTTGGGGTAGGGAAGTAGCTAGCTAATTAGATAAAGACCATTACTGCTAACCTGTTCTTGGGATTACTGTAAATGATACAAAGATCACAGAAAGACGTAGCACCATTGGCTCGGTCCTTTTTCAAGGTGGATACATTAAAAAGGTAGTGCGGACATAAAAATAGATGGAGTTCTTTATACTCTAAAACTATTGTTATTTCAGCTAACAGGAAATTATTCTTGCTTATTATCGTTAGATAACTGTCGCAAGCCCATGGCTGCAAGTCGCCAGGACAGGTGACATAAGAACTTTGATATTTATGTTGGTCACTTTCATTCTGTCCGCAATAAATAGCATGGCAGCTTTAGAACGCCTCAATTTCGAAAAAAAGACAATTATCTTTATTGGGATGATAACAGGGTATGTCGTATAATTCTCTGAGATGCTCAGTCCACTTGACGCCAAGTGGACTGCTTGCTATTTGCATACTTCACAATAATACTTAATATTATATCTTTAAGAACATGTTATTTTATGTAGTTGCCTAGTAGTATTTTTTGTCAAAATATAAAATAAAAACAAAGAAGAAAGACTGGCAATTACCCGTTTTGGAAAAAACTAATGGAGCATCTAAAATGGCGTAGGTCGTTACATTGGCTCACGTAGTGTGGGCACCTAATAGCCCTTCTCACTATTCCTCACTATTTAGCAGGTGCCGGTTTTCCCACGTCTCCCTCACTAAAGGTTATTGGGCCTGCTTTCACGCCTTTTATTGCCACAACGCAGTTTGAACTCAATTATTTTTATAGTCGAGCAAATTGCTAGTTTGTTGCTTTATTGCAATTATTAACACAAAATTAGTTCCACGATTGATAGGATTTTTTATTTGGCAGTTCTCGTTCATTCGGTGTTTAAGTATAGAATGGCTAATGTCAAAGTTTGTGGTTATAAAAGCATTATTTGTTTCCTTATTCATATTCATGAATGGCTCCACTGGTTTCATTTAGACTAATCGATACCTTTGTTTCGAACTGTACTGATCCTTCTACTTCGGCCGACCTATTAACATATAGATACGTAAACTTTTACCTTCTCATATATATATTATTGATAGTATAGCTTGTCTAATGGCTTGGGTATTTTGGTGACCGATGAATGTTTCTAGGTTTTTTGTATATTTTATAATGTGTTTTTCTGTAGAAAACAAAAATTATTAGTTCAGCTTTCTGTGAAAATTATCATTATAAATCATAAAAAATAAAGATACTGTAGGTAATTTAAAAAGGAGTAGATAATAGAATTACTAAGATGAAACTAGACTCCTTTTCACACTTGAAACAATATATGGTGATGCGAACCTAAGCTTACGGCACATTCTAAAAAAACAAGAACAAGCATAACAGAAATTGTACGTCTATGATTTAAAATAATCATAGTCGATAGATATTTAAAAAAGCAAGACAATTTTATAGAAATGTTTAAAAGATCGCCTGCTCGAGGAGCTTAAATTTAATAAATTTATCGCCATGTTAAACCGTCTTCTTTGAATCTCATTATGTATTATTATGTATCTTAAAATTTATCTCATGAGATAAAGATGCAGAAGGAAGTTGACAGCGGCACAAATTGTCCTTCGTGTCTTATCATTTTGTGGTGATTTTCTCAATTTGTGAATAAATTTCATTAAATGGAATTACAGCCGTCTCGTAAGATATAATGTACGTAATAAGGACTTAGCCAGTACTTTTATATTTATATTGTGCTGAAATTTAATTTTTATGCTATTAAATAAAAATAAAAAGGTTTTTATGAAACACAAAACACGTCGGACAAAGGCTTTTCACTGTCTAAGTGTCATTTTACGCAAAGCGACATTTCACATGTTTTCTCCCGTTAGGAAAACCATCCTTTGCCTTAAACAAAAAAGCATTATAGAGAGATTTTTTAAAATTGTTTGTACCGTACTCTTTGATATTGAGTTCTTTCGATGTCAGAATCTAATCATATGCACACTCTAAAAGCATTTTGTTCTTTTAAGTACAAAAGTTGTCAGCTTGTTTTAATGAAATAAAGGATGTACGTTAATTGTTAATTTATTATATTAATTTATTAAACATATTTTCAATGTTGTTTTTTTTTTTTGTTTTTGTGTTTGTAAAATAATTACGTTAAAAATTTGTGTGGATAAAATATCCAAGATTTTTGGATTTTGCAGTTAAGCAAGCATTGCATGATATCTTTTATACCGAAATTATCGCAGTCGGCTCTAAACCATTACCGGTGCAAAACAAGCCATAGAATGAATAAAGTAAACGTCACTAAATGTATTTCCAGGAGCGACGAGAATTCAATTTTCAGAAGCAGGAAAAAAGAAACAGATTTATTTAAACGACTGATTTGAGAGCAAACACCTACCGGCAACCAGCCCGCATCTCAATACAGAAAAATCCGGAGCCGCCCCTGTATACATAGATAGTTCGTACAGATTATTGGATATCGGATGTTTTTGCGTTTGAAATATTTATTTATCCGCTATTTAAAAATCAATTTATGAATTGAACACAACACTGATTGATACTGAATAGGGCATATTTGTATTGGAAGAAGCCTCATCTATTCTCGTGTCATTTTCGTCTCGTGTAATTTTAGTAGAAACAGCCGGAAAATGTCAAACACGAAGTGAAGCTTAATAGTTAGGATTGACGGAGGCCTCTGTGCGACCGCGCTGAGTCACTCGAGGTATCAAATTCAGATTGCACGCATATTTGTGGCCTCAGAGTAAATCCACTTGGCATTACACATTCTTGACATTTCTACCGTCGGCTAGGTTTATACTAAATGTGTTGTTGTGGAATTGACGGTGCGTTCTCGTAATCAAATAACCAAATTTACGGATTTGAAAAACAGTAAATTTACAGCATCATAAACTCGCATATCATTATTAACGTATCAAAATATTACAAAATGGGAATCAGAATCATTCGATGCTCCGGGTGTGTAATAAATGATTTTACGTGGAATACTCAGCATGTTCTAAAACTAAAAAAATAATATACTTTGGTTAAAGTTGAAAGAACTCTCAACCGGCATATATAAAAGAAAGTTTTGTTATGTTACTAGAGGATAGATGACCAACCGGTTCCCCAGTTAGCCACCGTCACTCATACACATACGTATCACCACAGGCGTAAACGACGCGTTGGTCTAGATGAAATTAGGAGTTCCGGTTATTGCTTCCACTTTCTCACTGCAACCAGAAGACATGACAAACATTCTAAAAGTAAGATGGTAGTTAGCCAAGATATTAAAATAAATTACCACCATCCATGAATACTATCGCGATTGAACTCCATCCATCCAATTCTGAATCCATCGTCGTACTATGTGTATTAAATGCATTTCATGAATCTAAACTAAGAAATAAATAAATAATATTGAACAGGGTAGATTGGTGCTGGAAGAAGCCTCATCTCCTCATCATGACATCGAAATAATTTTTACTATCCATGTCAGATACCTCTGTTACGGCTGCCGAATAGTGACAACGGATCTTTCGGCGATGAGAACTGTAGATACCGACTTGAGTAATAACTTCGAAGAGATTTTTATATCAAGGTATTAAAATATATTGATAATATCAATTCATTGAAATTATGTGGCACTCAACGAATATGTTCTCACTCGAACTGTAAAATTTCGTGGACGCTTCCCGATACAATATGGAAATGTATTTTTAAAAATTTAATTTGCCTTTTTTTTAATTATTTTTCTCGTAGCACGTTCCTTTGAGTAGCCATCAAAGGGTGAATTTTTTTTTTTCATCTTTTAAAGTTATCGACTGCGTTTAAAATTTTAATTTCAGAGGTACACGTTTACCTTAGACCTTTGTCCATAATTGCTACTTGAAGTTGATCAAAGTATCGGAACTTTTTTTTGAATGAAACACCAGCCATTTTTTTTACTACCAATTTAGCTCTTAAAAATTGTGTACGAATTTTTAAATTGAATCGTATTTGAAAACTAAATTATTGATGAATTATTATGGCCTTCAATCGATTAAGGGGGCCCTGCAGAACTATTCCGCGGATCTCACCTCTGTACTACGGAGGTGTTGAGCGTACTTTACCACGTTGTTCCTACTAATGTCGTCCAAATGCAAAATGTCGTCAATAAAAACCGAGGTCGTCGGCTTAACGTGTTCTTTCAAGCACAGATGCGTTAAAAAATTTTGAAAGTTGATTGAATAGGTCCTAAATCAGACGTAGGATAAGAAGATGGAAATTACTCATTAGTTAGAAAATGTAAATTGATATAGCCTATTACCTTTTGTCAAATTAATTTATGGGAAATGGTTTATAAAATAAAGGAAATATTTATGAATAGCTTAAAAATAACAAAAAAATCATCGTGGATCATATTTTATTTAATAAAATATTAATTAAACACAATTGATATTTACGTCGGTTGCGGTAAAAATGTTTATTTTCTAAGTTATAGGTGTAAATAACTAAGAAATAGTTAAAACAATTTGTTGTGACGTTTAAAATTTGTTATATTACAAAATTGAGAGTATGTGATTAAATAGAGCTTGTTGGTATACAAATGGACACGGATATGATGAACGAAAGGGCTTGGTATTTATTGATTTAGCGATGAAAACTAAGTAGAGACTCATATATGTATGTAGCTGGCAAACGCCATTTGATATTTATACAACAAACACGTACACACATGGCAAGTTGCTAGAGAAGGCAGTGTTAATGGGGTCGGTAATTTGCATAAACACATTTGCTCAGATTTTGACACCCTCACTATGCTTGACAACTGAAATCTCTGACATGAATTGCTGAGAATTCCCTTCGCGCTGTTTTGATGACGCGTCTGTCTTGATTTTATGCTACAACTTTGATATTTGTGAACGAGTGAATTCTAGAGGTGTTTTAGATAAATAATTGTTTTGCATATGAAATTTAAATATGCGAAGTTTTTTTAACTTGTGAAAATAATAATAAAAAATACTGTCATTATAAGTCTTATTTCGCCATAAGCTGTGAATACCTACAAATGTTGTTCTTATAGATTTTTACGTAATTATATAAGAAAAGGATGCATGTAGTCATAAAGTATTTACTTCAATATCTTTACACTACGAAGTTTTAAATAATATCAAAAATATTCCTACAAAACGACCAATTTAAATAACAAAAATACTCTTTCATTAAAGAAATGTAATTCTCTTAAAATTAACATCTAAATTAAGTTGTCTACTTATCGTCACTGAATTATGTTAAAGAGTTTTCAACCTTTTTTTCGCTGTATGTACGAAGGTAAAAAATAATACCTAATTGTAGGGTGTGTGTGATGCTAATTAGTTCCTAAAAACAGCAGGTCAAAAGTATAAACTTGAGCTCTATCTTTAGAAGAAAGGGGAATCCGAAAGTAAAATAGATGAATTGGAACGTATTATGGATTCTAAATTGTAATCATGAAAATAATATTCATGACCGATAAGTGTCTATTTGAGAATCATAGAGAGTTTCTGCAATGCTTCCACAATGGACGATTACAAACATCTTATAAAATTTCCACCAAAAATAGCACAACTTAAAAATCGAAACATAAAAGTTGTTTCACATTGAATAATGCCATCCCCAGTCTAATCTTTTAAAGTTCGAGAAGTATACTCCCCGTGGGATTGAGTTATGAATCGAATTTGATGATAAGTAATGCCCATTGGTAGGTACGTTTGAAATCAAAGAAATGTTACGATCGTTAAGTAAATGTAACAGTTTTTTAAGTGTACAAAATGTTAATAGTCTTTTATGCTTTAATCAAAAAAATAAGTAAAATTTTGGTAATAATCGGAAAGTCTAAACACAAACTTACCCGATTCGGTTCGGAGGTAGTTTATCAATCAAATCAAGTTCAAAGCAAAAGCTACAAAAGTCATGTTTAAGTTGTTCACGGGCATACAACAACTAAGTGAATCTCTGTAACATTAGTTCATTGTCTAATTCTAGAAATGTCCGAGGAGAATTTCCATGTCACCGCTAGAGGTGAGCCACAACACGTACTCCAGTACATGTTTAACCAAATATGTGTCATATAGTGATATACAAAACAAAAGAAGAGCCATTTAAATAAATTAAAAAAGATAAATATTAGTGTTCATATGAACTGAGATACAAAATGGTAGAAAAATCACTCGAATTAAACAGAAATACACTGGTTTGCATAAAACCTTAATATATATGTGACAATGCAATCAAATGTTTTTGATGAAATTGGGAAATTGTCAGAAAGTAATATACCGTTATAATTTTTTATTGAAATATTCCCCTAAAACACTCACGTAGAGATATCTCATGATCTTAGGATATCCAGTACTAGGACATAAATTATTGCACTCGTATGTTTATACAGATATTTTTGGTTTTGAGCGAAAAACTAATCAATAACTTAGTTGATTGAATGTCATTCAGAAGAAACGGAATCTATATATACATAGACATCGACAATGACTATTTATTATAATTATTAAGATAGGTAAAAGGATTTGGAGGAATATGAAAGGGATATGTCACCAAAAATATATTAAATAATTGTACAGACTCATTAAATATAGTAAATGATCTTAAAGCCTTACTTAATAACATGAATGAATATTAATTACAAATAAAAAAAAATTTTGGAATCCCAAAACTCGAAACAAAATTTGCACGTAAGTTTTACTATTTTCATTGCCCTTACATATGATGCCCTAAAGATGTCTAATCAAGGCAAAAACGTAAGATTTTGTATAATCTTGTATATATAATTCATTGTTCAACCCGAACGAATCCGGAGGGGACCGCTAGGATGTTATAAGTTAATTGTAAGCACATGTATATATGAATATCATATCATACTCTCTGATAGGTACTCATAACTATAATTATATATTCACTTGCAGTTTTGTTAAAGTATTAATGTGTTTGATATTTTTTGGAAATATGCTATTAAATCATAATATTGTAAACCTGCCTTGTATTACCCACGTAATTGTAAAATTGTATTTGTTATTTTCCTTATACTCGTAGTACAATTACTAAGTGATTGTGAACAAGAGAAACGTTGAGATGTGGGACCAATTACCTACTTATTGTGTATAGTTTACTTGTACTTAATAATTAAGAAACTCCTAACTCCTAATTCCATCCTAACTATGAGGCATAGAGTCATAGTATGGGAGTAGGAGTGAGTTTTTTTGTTGACTACTTTTATTAATTAAATTCTCTGATTATTTTCCCTTTAACGCAGTTTAAGGTCTATAATAGACATGGTGTACAGTTGCTTATAACTCACTTGAGAAAGACACCATTAGCCAGTATTGCACGGATATAATTAACGTGAAAAAAACATCACTACCTAGTATTGCATCACGTGTTTTGTCCGATCATGGATCCATCATGTCCAATTCGCGTACAAGTGCATTATAGACACCGGATTAGTCCTACGTTAACATTGTCAGTTACCACTCCATTGTCCTACCGTCCATCTAATAGTAATATTGCTTTGAACGAGTTCATTGAAAATTATTCTAGTTCAAATATTATATTCAAATTTATAGTTGTTTAATAGGAAGTTGCTGAATATATTGTGAATGTAAATTTTTTGTAGCATACTATTAAACAAATGTTATGATATTTAATTTTTATCACATTTAAACGTCAATTGTGAATGACGTCATGTTTTATATATCTTTGTTATAACTAAATAGTAAATCCCCTGATTATTTGTCTACGCCTATGATTTTAAAAACATCACGGATTTTCTGGTGGGTTTTACGTGATTTAAGAGAAAGCTTATGTGTATATGTGGGGTATATACATTATGTCTATGTCTGCATATGTCCCTATATCTTACTATGTTTCCCTAAATAAGGTACAACAATAAGGACAGGGTTACTGTGTGTTGCTCCCGTTGGTATGGCGACTCGAAGGACCGTGAAACTTTTGTTAGTTAACATCTGATAATATATTTTAAAACTCTTTGTTGTCATAAATAACGTTATAGTTATATTACACGCGACTTGAGCGTTATTTGTGTACTGAACAGAATTGCTAATAACTTCGTGGTACTCAGAAATGGTGATAAATGCTTACGACTGTGTGCGGCGTTAGCTCATACAATTTGAGTACATCCATACAATACTGTACTAAAATTTTACTACGCATACCTAACATTTGAATAAAGTTTACTATTTTATTTACTTTTAATTTGTATTGAATTCTAGCATAATAAATAATTGTAATAAAAGTAAGTTACTAAATCAAATTGAAGAAATCACGCCTACCGGTAGCGCAAAGGAAATTATAGCGCCAATGACTTGATTGCTTGGGAATATTTAATCAATCTCTTTTGACTTCGATTCATAGAAAACAAGTTATAATGATTATATATATATATAATGTGAAAACCTGATATTTATCAGTATACACCAAAACGCGCGTCAGGTCCAAATTGTACTCTCATGGGGTAATGTTCGTACGAGTATATGTAACATACATATCTAATAATTTTCATTTATACGAGATTGATTATTGCATGTACAAAGAAATATGTACATAGAATGTTAGGAATTAAAAAAAAATATGAGGGAAATGACTCATGATTTAAGCTAAAAAATGTAAAAGATGGTAGAATCACGAACCCTTTTGTTTTTGTTTTCAAGGGGTACCCGGTGTCGTGAGAGCGACACCGGATTATGTGGGATTTTTACCGCACTAAAACCCCCCCGGTGGCCTTCCTCAGCGCTATGTACGGGACTCCGGGATCTCCAACGGAACGCAACCGGAGTCTCGAGCGCGTTCCCCGCCGGGCTCTGCTCCTCATGATGTTCTGACCTTCTGATGTTTACAGCGGTATGCGGCCACGCATACCTTCGTCCTTTCCGAGGTCACTGATTGGACGGTTTGAGCTCCCACCCTAGCCGCCCACAACCCCGAAGCCTCCTTTTAGTCGCCTCTTACGACAGGCAGGAGATACCATAGCCCTATTCTGGTCCCGAGCTACGGGGACAAGAATCACGAGTTCTGGTCTCACTTTAACTCATCAGCCCTTTAGTTCTCACAGCTCAAACAGCTCTTTGCTACTGCAGTTGTTATCGAATTGCTGCTTAAATATTGTGTCACTTAATTAGCATAATAATTAATTACAAACATTAAAATACTGACTGAAATCCAATAATATTATAACATTTCATTAATATGTACATATATACTTTGTTAATGTTTACTTTTACAGAAGAAAAATGTTTACAAATATCAAAAAAAATTACTCCAGCGGAATAATGTCGCGCATCGTTGAAGCGAGTGGGTCGAATTGAAACGCGACGGCGCGGCGCCAGGAGTTGCGAGCGGTTCGGCTCGCTTCGAAATGACAGGTAACTTAACATCGTTTTACGGGCTTATTGTCTTCGATCTCGCTCCAAGTGTGGCTTGTTTGCGATTTACATTTCATGATATTATATGGATGCAACAAAAGGTTCTTGTTATTCCTTTCATGGTATGTACGTATGTAAGTTAATTTACAAATTATGTTATCAATTTACATGGCACGTTTTCTGGTTTCTAAAAATATTTGTTTACACTGTTTATAGGAGATTAACCTGAGGGTGCAGTACAAATTTACTGTTTTTGTTAGTTAACAACACTTTTTATGAGACAAGTATTCAGACTGTACATTTGTTACCATATTTATGTAACCTTTTGTCTCAAACCCTGCTGATTATCCGTTTTGTTAAGAAGAGCGTACTATCAATTAATTCTGATACGGTCAGCTTTGATTGAATTAACAATAATATAATTATGTAGTTACAACCCTTTCCGCCCCTAAAACAGTACTCAATAACCGCAATCTCCTTAAATTGTGTTATTACGGGATATGTCTATAATTTCCGTTACTAAAACTATTCATAGGCGTCTTCGCTACGATTTATTAAAATATACTAAATATAACAAAGTGATTTTTGTGAGTGGTATTTATTCATTGGTTGTTGATAGAGATAAATCATATGCTGTAATAGTAAAGGTCCGGGATTACTAATGCACCTATACTCATTGTGCTCACAACAGGATTATATGTCATGTACAAAGAGAATCTGCATATCACAGTGCGTGGCAGGTGCACCCAGTAGATTCATGCGGTAGGCTATTCTCATTGTCTGCATGTAAGTACTTAATTGACGCGGAATTAGTCCCGCATGTCCGCCCGTCCTAACCTCATTTCACTGTCACGTGCACACCGATAAGATTGCATCTAGATTAAATACCCTATTATGTTTGGTTGCATCGAAGTAATAACTGATTTTAGTGTAGTACTGTTGCTTCAGGAAACAAAGTTTAGGTTTAGTTTATTCCACCGGACGCGGTGTCCCTTTTATACAAATTATTGCTCAAAAAATCAAACGTTTCAAAGTTTTAAATCAAATGTTTCAAAAGATTCCTCAACCAAATGGAATGCTGATTTTTAGATTCAGGATTCCACCTTGTTTCATAAGAAATTATATTAAGTATTGCAAATAAATTGTTATATAACAATTTGAAATAAAACATTAATAAAAGTCACGATAAGTAAACCTCTATTAAACTAAATTTTGACTGATATAAATTGTATTTTTTTTTCTACTTTAAATTTCTATTTTCTAGAAGATAAAAAGAACATCCGTCCACTTTGATTCCGTGAGCGTATTAGCATTGGATTTGAATAGAACAAACAAAGGAATTGTTTCAGACAGTCGTCTGCTTTCGTAGGCGATTGCAAATTCGGCGTATCGTAAATCCGGGCCCAAACCAATACTATAAAGAAAACCTACGTTTTACATATCTTTCGTAAAATGCAACTCTTTTATCTTGACTTGAGAATTGAAACACATTAAGTATTTTGCGAGAAAAACATTAGAAATCTGTTTAACATTATAAATAAAAGAACCACCCTAAGTTCTAGTTTCAAACGTATTATGTAACAAGGCAATATCGAAGGCGAATACGTATATTGATAAATCCTTACAATCGTTCCGGCTTTGCGAACTAAACTCAGCAGATGCAACTTGTGCCATATACATACATATGTGCTATACATTCTCTTTCACGAGATTACTGCTACAAATTCACAAAGTTGAAATTACCTACTGCTGTCTGTTATCTTTGATTTAAAGCGTTATTTTACATGAGAGACATTAAGTCTAGTCTACCAGAGTCGAGAGAGTGTAGACATTTATCCCATACTATATTTATATTTAAGTAGGTACATACGTATACATTTTTTTAATTTAACACTGTTTTGGTGTATACAAAGTATACACATACATATAAACACAATTTATATTTTTTGATTCTTAAATGGATTGGACATTCGTAAAGTCAAAAAGCGATGCCAGTAGTATGGTAGTTATTAGTGTAGTAGGTTATTAATGCTGTTTTCAATGTAAGTTAGCAATATCAGTAACTTTTTTAGTGATTATTTATGTTCTAAATACAATATTAATTCTCTAAAAAGTTTACTATTACTTGTGATTATTCATATTTTCCGAACCAGTGTCTTTTAACATTTGGAACGATTTTAATTATGCAAGTCTACTCAATTGAAATTCAGTAATCATAATATTAAAAATGGCTTGACTAACATACTAGACAATTTATGAAAAAGGCATTTATTCCGAAATCTTATAAATATGGCGGATGACTCCAGTAAGCAGTCAAATCTACTAGCAAACCTTATTTTATTAGTCTTGCAGAAGGTTCAGTATTGCTGGAAAATTAGATGAGCTTATTCATTTAATTGTTCATGAATTTCAACTTTCAAATTCAAATTCAAAATCATTTAATCACATAGGTATTCAGTAAATACACTTATGAACGTCATTTTTTGCTTCTACAATACAATACAATACAATACAAAACACTTTATTGTACACCACAAGGAAATACACATTTGGAAAAACAAGAAAACACGGTGTAAACAATAGGTGACCTTATCGCTAAGAGCGATCTCTTCCAGGCAACCTAAGGTCGAGAGGAATAAGTGAATTAAAAAATGTTAGGGCGGTGCACAATTACTAAAACTAAGAATAAACAAAAAAGAAAGAAAAAAAAACGCAAGGTGTTCATGAACATAGCTAAAGAGAAAGCAAATCAAAAGAAAAAAATAATAATAAATAAATAAAAAAAGGAAGGTGGGGAGAAAAGGCAAAATTAAACTGACATAAAGTGCGCTTTAACCTGAGTCTTGAAAGAATGTAGAGAAGGAGCACGGCGAATGCAGAGTGGAAGTGAGTTCCATAATGATACAGAAAGAGCTGAGAAGGTTTTTTTATAGAAGTTAGATGAGTGGATTGGAGTGCGCAGAGACAGATTAGTAGTAGAACGCAGGAACCGATCGCTATCGTGCGACATGTATAAATATTGAAAGCGGTCTTTAGGTACTGTGGTGCCAGAGGATTAAATAGTACGCAGTAGAGAGCAGAAAGTATATGAGTATTCCTGCGAAGGCGGATCGGGAGCCACTTGAGTTTAACACGAAATTCTGACACATGATCATATTTGCGAAGCCCAAATATGAATCTAATGCATAAATTCTGGAGTCGTTCAAGCTTATTTAGTTGGTCTTCTGTAATATCAAGATAGCAAATGTCCGCATAATCAAGAATGGAGAGGAGTAAGAATGGAGTATGAGCAAGCGTTATTTTAGTAGGAATGGGTAGAAAGTATTGTAGCCTGCGAAGCGATCCTACCGCTGCAAATACTTTTCGACTTACTTCAGTGATTTGAGGCGACCACGAAAAATTGCTATCCATAATTATGCCAAGGTTTTTAACTTTATCTTGGTAAGGAATTCCAATCCCATCAAATTTAATAGATGGCAGAAATAACCAATCGATTTTAGAGCAGAGCCTGGAAGATTCAATCACTATAGCTTGGGACTTTAGCACCCTATCCTTCTCTAAGGATGGGGTCGCATCCGATGAAGGCTTAGGGGCCACAAGGCCAAAGCCAACCGGGTGGTGTTTAGTGGGTAACCTTCGGGAGTCCCACATAACCAGAGCAGCCGGCTGCCTGGTATGCATAAAGCATTCACCACCCCCCTCCCCCGCTTCCGGAGGGTAGCCCACTACCATCTCTGGGCGCAAAAACAAAAAAAAAAAAGCTTGGGACTTTGACGGGTTGACTTGTAAGCCATATGATTTGCTCCAATCTGCCTTCCAAATCCACATGCCTTCCAAATGCCTTCCAATCTTCTACCACCGTTTCGAAAAGGTGCTTTAACAATGAGGTGAAGAAACGGCGAAAGGAACTCCTCAGCACATCTTTTAAATAACATATGGTAATTATAAAAGTTTAAACTTATGCGGAACTGGTTAACAACTAATTTTGTCCCGGCATCCTTGTCATTCATGTACTCATCTATACTACAATATCCTTTGCCTATAAGTTGTGTTTTAATGCGACGCTTAAAAGTTCCAATGCGCAACTCGCGTAACGACTTAGGAATCTTATTGTAAAAACGAACTTTAAGTCCCATAAAAGAACGCTGAACCTTTTGAAGACGAAATGCAGATGTAACCAACCAACCAAACAATAATCTTCTAGAGTATCATTGGTCTTGATTGTTAACAAAACTCTGAGTAAAAAGTTAATAGAGCGCGAAAAAACTTAAATATTGCATGGTCATATGCAGGTTTGCTAATCTATAAGAGAAAACCTTAATTGGGAATAAATTATTGTATACATATGTAATTTTGTATGTATATAATTTATTCCATTCTTGCATACTTTGCATGTATTGTAAGACTGTTGCATTTCATTTGTTAGCGTTATTGTAATTAAACACTTTAACATGGATAATACGAGTATGCACGTTTTATTTGAATTTGCGAAGTACCATTTCTCTCTTTAAGTGATTTAAATAGTTGACAGATAATAAAAGATAATAGATAATATAGACATAGACGGTAATTTCAAATGACTTCGTATTATGTATTTCGTTGTTAATTCTGCATTCCAAAAACCATTCAAGAATCGTATGTTATGAGATTTCATACTGTAAAAGTATCCAAAATTATTTCCAGAAATTTAAGTATATGGGTTTTCTTGTAAACTATAGCTATATTGTCTTTTAAATTTTTAGCTACTTTGGGCACGTATCTAGCCAGTTCCTATTGAGTTCAGTTGAAAAAACTTTTTGTTTGATATGTTAGTTAACTTCCTTTAAATTTAACTGCAAAATCAGAATTCGTTTATTTAAGTTCGTTATTGACTCCTTTAATTATATATGTTCTGTATACTTAGATTGTAAATTTAGATTTTTACAGTACCCACTACATTCGGCAAAAATCGGACACAAGGAAAGTGACTGACAAATAGCGAGATACGTGTCCTATGCGGTGCGGTTTTTTCCTTACTACGGTAAAGTACGGAACTCTAAACATGAAACAATTTGTTGCGTTGACTAGAGGAGATGAAATATCATTAGGGATGGAATTTATCCAATAAAATTTACATTGAACACTTTAAGGGAGCAAAGGGATGAATAATCGAAATGCCAGTACTGTTGGCAGTGTCTATTATCTTTGAATTAATTACTGGGAAATTACAAATTTGGAAATTTTCAAATTTTCAGACATTTTTAAACGTGTGTCCCAAATAATTCCTAATTTGCTGCTATTTAGTTATAACAAATACACATTATAATTTATAATAAATATATATAGAGTTTCATACATCCAATGAAAAAAATTGAACTCCTATCTTCTCCTCTGATCTTTGTGTTATAAAGTCTATTTAGTCTAGTCTATTTCTAGACATGGTCTTTTTCAAATCTCCCTCGGTAGCCTAGAGGAGATATTCAAAGATAACGTAATCGTTACGCTTCTCTTTACGTATATATTTACGTATCTGGACGTGATTATCTCACATTTTTTCACAACGAGTAGGCGAGCCATCTGATGACATACGTAATATCAAAGGCATCACTAATGCGTTGTCAGCTAAGAAAGAAGGAAAGAACTGGTGCCCACATCCTCAGCCGGAACACGACGAGTCGTTTGGTAGCTACCCAGGCGGTCTTAAAGGAAATAAAATAATATTATTGAATAAATAGTTAACCAGTAATAATATTAATTACTTTATAATAATAATAATGTTACGATGCCCTGTGCCGCCAGCATTTCATGGGGGTCAGTATTCTAGGCCACTCCAATAAGGCTAAATTTATTCGATTTCGAAGATTTATTCATAAGGGGGTAAATATTAAACAGAAATAAAGCATCTAATGAAAACAAGACACAATTGTTACAAATGAGGTAACTATTTGTAATTTGTGTGAAACTAAGTAATTTTCCATATAATGCAGTAAACTTGAAACCTCCTTTTATGTACTACGATTACATTACTTATAGGGGTAGAACCTTTCTTATAACTCATTCATAATTTCGTCGGTCTTTATGCCGGTCACAGAGCATAATACTCGGCTGTCAGTACGAACATTTCGTTTATTAGCATGTTATTTTTGGAGGAGAAAGAAAACGAGCCATTTAGTTATAACGTCCCAGTCACCTGAGCGTAGCATTTCCGAGCAGCCGGTGCGCTGATGGCGGCAATCAAAGAAAATACACTAATTAACTTTGCACCTTGGAATATTCCTTATACCTACCTACACTGAATATTTTGACTATATGCTATATTTTAATGTTTTATATATTTAGTCTGGGAAAATACAGTGTTGGATAATTTTTTATTCGATCAATAGACTCATGCTATTTGTTACGAAACAATATATGTTATTTTTTTTCTTTGGATTATACATGTATAGGGGAAATAAATTTAGGAGCATTCAAAATTGAAAAACGAGTTTTTATCGTTACATAATCATTAAAAAAAGCTCACAAAATTATTAAAGCAGAATTATCTGTTGACACTTTATTTCATATTAATGACGTGCAAATATTATATTTCCAATCTAAATATACACATCAAGCTTCCAAAATTTGTAGTAAAACTAATTCCAGTTTACGTTCCTTTTAACGGTTAAAATATTTTATCCTACTTAAAAGTCAGTTAATATTTTTATCTCTCTCTACGTACCTTGTTTCTCCATCCTTTTTTCTCCTTCTTAAAATAATTTCTATCTACGTATTCGCTAACATTATCCACTGCACCCCAGTTCATTTTATAAATTAGGTGTAATTATTCAATTCAATTCTTGTATGGAAGATACTAAATCTTGTCTCCATTATCAAGCATAAATTAAGAAAATTAAAGTGTATCAATCATTTTATAAAATCATATAATCTATATTGTATTCGTAATAACAAAGTTAGAATATTCGTATATTCTAGAATATTCGAAATTCTTAATTTATTCTTGATAATGGAGACATAAGTTATTAGTTAAACCACTCCAAACACTACAAACGAGAAAGCCTTGAACATCACTTAACTACACACACGAATTAGGTACTTATATTACTGTGTATTTGGAAAATATGACTGTTTATTGATGAGCTTTCTATAATTTCTTTAGGTACTTCTTCTTTAGGTAGTATAAGATACTATGAAACTTCTTGCCTGTACATGTCAGAAAAGCGTCTAAGAAATTAGCCAGACAGTATTCGAAAACGTTTTTTTTTTCGATAAATACGTGTAGTTTCATAAACCAGTATTAGACAGATTTGCCGAAAGCTTTTCTAGCTGTGCGGAGAAGAAGAGCCGGGCTTCGGAGAATCATGCTACATTACGATATTGCCTACGACCGGACAAACGTGTATTCTATACATACCTTAAAACAAAGGAATCTGGTGTTGAAACCCTAATATATCCAATCCAATAGGTAACTCGTGTATCAACTTTGGAACTTTATAGTAAAAATTAATTCTAAGGCCTATAACAGAACGTTGAACCTTTCGAAGGCGATATGAAGACAAAACCAAATTATGCCTAATTATTTTTTCACAATTGTGTGCATCACTTTTCTACTTGTACGTCAATTTTGACAGAAATTTTAAATTACTATAATATGGACAGGCTACGGTGAGTACACATATTTCTTAAAAATTTTCCCTTAAAAACTTACGTGACTTTAATGTCTATAAAGCTCTGATTGCTCTTTACTTCAATACAAATATTAAATCAATGTCCACTGATTTACCCACATTAGGGGATGGCATAAGACATAAGACTATGGAAATAGGCAAAATTAAATACATAAGCGAGACTGACGTCATATTGGCTCCTTAAGTCCTAAACACTAATCTCCCAAAGGATTACAAAGCCCAAGTGCAGTTCGCAAAGCCAGGCGATTTTGAGGATTTACCCATATGTGTGAAACATTTAGACACTCAGTTAGCACTTGTACCGTCGATTTATAGCGAATACTCGTTTTTACCATTCAATAGCATTTATGCTTTGTAGCGGGGGCTCTTGTCTTATTCCTGGTCAAAAGAGTTCCAATAAATCGCTGAAAATTAAAAGTTGTACTTAATTCTGTCAGTGGAAATCTTTTAATGATAACTTTAAATAAGTTTAAATAAGCAGCAATATTTTTCATTATTATTTCTTAGTGGTTCCCTAATGGCATCCCCCTATAAACGTCCTCCCAAATGACTGTGTCAAAGTTGGTAGCTTATGGAATCTATCGGTTGCCGTACACTTCTTTATGAGCCTCCATTATTATCACTTTTGCGTTCCCCGATAAAACGTGTCCCCACAGTTTCAACAGCTGTTTCGCAAAGTTTAAAGGACCTATTAAATTTGTTATGTTTTCAATTTTCTTTTTGATTTTAGTAAGGAAAAAAGAGAGAATTTTACAAAATATGTGATATAATAAAGTTTTCTTTGGTTGTAAAATATTGACTTCATTGAGAATTCTACACTACCAACTTTCCTCTTATTTTCTCAGTATTGTTGATGTCCTCTATTTGAACTTCGCGCTTTTCTGTTGCAACTTCGAGCATTAGGGTTTTGTCTTTTAGTTAGCTAAGTACTTTCACGATACTAGAATTTAAACGTAACTTTTTAGCATTACCTTATATAATATGTAACATATTTGACCTGTTACATTCACGCATCAGAGCGGCTTGGCCAGTTGGTTACAAATTCTCTTTTCTGTTTGGCAATCTCCTTTACAAAGGAAACCCCGGTGTCTTAAGATAAAAGATAAAAGATTTGACAAAAAATTTGAATGTTCTCGTTTTTTCACCTATATGCGTAGATAAACGGGAATATAATTTATGCATGAATATTCATGAAGTGAAAATTTTACGAACATTTATATACATATACGACACTTAATACATAATGTTCCGAAAATATTACAAATTTTTGTGATTTTTAGTACTTCCGCTCAAGGTAATCGACTTCCTGATAGATTACTTTTGTTAATGATTTAGATACCTACTTCAATACTCATTCTATTTCATATCTAACGGAACAGGTGAAATACTAATAGCAAAACCATATTAAGTGCAATGTTAAATGCGTTTAGAGAAATATACAGTAATGAGGTTGGCGCGGATAGACGACCCAGGATTAATTTCACGCTAGATTTAAAGTTTAATATCTTTTTCAGAAGTCTAATGTATATTTGACTTGAAACCTCATCAATTGAATATTTATTGTAAAAGAAGACATTGCAAGAAATTACTCTAGATATCTATAACAATACATAAATCTGTCATTCTAGAAAATAATACAATCAGAGACACAAAAGAAATAATAGCTTAATATGTGTAGTCTGGTAATTTTGTTTGATTATTACAAAAAAAAAATTGAATGAGTCATTTATTTATTTAAATAAGAACAAATTCAATTTATATTTAAAAAGAGGATCAGCTACATGTATCTATGTATATTACTATTAATAGGGTTTTTAATTATACTTTTTAAACCAATGTTAAAATGTTTGTTTTTTTATGGGATGTCATTTGTTTGTAACATATAACGTTTAAATATGGAATGTTATTGAAGAGATAAGTAATATATAAAAATGAAATAAATTTTTCGATAATGAACAAAAAAAAAACAAAACACAACTTAAAACTATTGAAACATTTGCGCAAAAGAAGTTGCCTTTATTAGTGTTTGTATAAAATGTTTGTAAAAGTATAGAATATTTATACAAAGATTACTCCTGAGTCAGCAGGTATTCGATCACGTGACAGAAGGACAGGGTGGGAGTGTGATAATTAACACGTTTCTTTGGACCGGCCGCAACAAACTTTATTAATACCGTCGGGGCTCAGCTTTGAGGGAAACAAACTTTTCTAATGAAGTCGCCACTGGAATAACTATGGAACGCTTTTAATTTGTTTATTTCGTGAAGTCTGTTTAAGTCTACCATTTCAAATTGCTTTTTGAAATTTAATTATAATTCAGTGATAAAGCAATTCTGTTATGTTTACTTTACAAAAATACATTTAAGTGGCCATTTGGAATATAAAACTTAATCTATACGCTCATAACTTGTCCATGTTTATTGAATATAATCTTGTAATTGAGTTTTTAGTGAATTTCAGATGTCTTAATTGTTTAAAATTTCTTTCATGTAATTTAATATTTGTAATGAATTTTAATTAAAATTTAATTACAGTTATTTTTCAGTACATAGCAGTAACACGCCCTCGTTACGTTTCCTTATCAATTTAAGAAATATCAACATCACATATACAATACTAGTTTAAAATTACTAGTACAAAATCAATTAATTAATTCTCATCAACGATATTAGAAAACGGTTTTAACGATAAACTAAATGATAAATTGAATAATTTTTGGAATGCAAGACGCTCATAATCATTATAAAATATTTTAAGTCGTGTTTGCTGCTATTGTGTAAATTTACGAAGTTTACAGTAATAAGTAGTAATAGTTATCTTTGATATTGGGATGTGAGATGATATAATAATAAATTAGTCTTAAGTTATTTAAGAATATAGACAGCTTAAAGCCAAAATTT
>PDGT01000010.1:7588405-7621201 GCA_003671415.1 Megathymus violae
TATATATATATATATATATATATATATATATATTCAATAAATTTTGGTTATTACCCAGATTATTAAGCTTAAATGATTACTTAGATACACTGTTTCATGATTACATTTTTTATGGGTAAATAATTTTAATAAAAATTTGACTTAAATCGTTTTTTTTTGGGATTTCATGTACTTTACATTTTCATTACATTTTTTATAAGTCAAATTATTCATTACGGTTATAATAATAAGATTTAATTAAATTGGCTACATTGGTAGGGTTGTCAAATGTCTAGAATAAGAGTCAAAAACAAAAAAATTCAAGTTAATAATTGTAACAGTAGTACAAAATCAGCCACTTTATTTTAAAAATAATTTGCAGGTTATCTAATGCTAGTATTTTTATTCTGTTGTTTTTCCTTTTATGCCAGTTGTTCAGGTTTACGACACGAATCCAAAATTTAAAAACGCCTACGAAACCACGTTGTCTTGAACAATTCCTTTGTTGGTTCTATTCAAATTCAATGCTAATACTTTTCCGGAATCAAAGTGGACAGAATTCCCATTTGAAATGCATGTAGAAATCGAAAATTTGACTGAATATATATATATAAGAAAGATTTTTTACAAAGCGCACGTACATACTTCCAAAAAATAAGTCTTTAAAACAGTAAGCAATATTAAGGTGTAAGGTGAAACCCCTCCTGCTGTTGAATCCTTACATGTAAGACACTTAGCAAGTTTTAAGGGAATCAATGTACCGTATCATGGCTTTAGGGTGGGCAACTTAAATTTTTACCACTGAGCAGCACAATAAGTCTCACATTTTATGAGCTAACTGTGTGATAAGATAAAGATATTTGATATCGTTACCATGATAAAGCAATAGCCCTTGGAATCCGGTGTTTAGTCGACTGTTACTCGTAGCAGTGAATTTCTAGGAAACATTTGTTAGTATCCTATTCGACATTGCTACTTTGATTTTGTAAATGAATGGACACCATAACCTCGGAGTGCAAAAAACCGTAATCGAAATATTCTTTGCACTTTTCAAGCACTTAGCTTTGGTAACTGTTAGTTCGTTTTGAAACTTCTCAAACCGTTGAGTGGCACTTTTTGAATCGTATTAATATATCCAGGATTGCCTACCTGTAATAATGACGTAAATACGGAGAGACGAGCTTGCTTTAAATTTATCAGTCAAGTTACGACATAATTCTACGCGGGTTTATTTTTATACATCTCTAAGTTTGTGGGTTACTCTACGCGATACTATTCTCTTCATTCAGAGGTGCTCGTATGTAATCGTAATCGCTTCTCAATTTAATTTGCAATATGTGCTGAATCTCTTCTTATCCAATTCGTTAATCCGTCAAAAGAGCTGTCAACGACT
Organism: Megathymus violae; assembly: GCA_003671415.1. Lineage (NCBI taxonomy): Eukaryota > Metazoa > Arthropoda > Insecta > Lepidoptera > Hesperiidae > Megathymus > Megathymus violae. Next base: position 7,589,778 of record PDGT01000010.1, read on the forward strand.
GACCACGTACTTCTTCATCTCTGTAAGTTATAGACTGCGCTTTAATTCGTTATACTAGGAACAATCGGTTACCCTACAAAGATTTATATTTATGTGCATAAATGTCATTTAAAGCCTACTAAACGATTCATTCGGTTGTCGACAACATTTGAAACCGTCCAAAACCGTTGTGTGAAAATGTTTCTTCTGTAAAGCTATTTACACTTAGATAGACGATTTTAATGCAGCTCGTAAAAATAGGGAGATAAATAGAAAATATAAACATTCGTATTTTTACTTATAAATATATTTTAATAAATTTTAAGTGGCTAAAGTGTCCTATGGCAAAACCATTTTTCTTACAACTTTCGGCGGCGGTGTATCTATTTGTTGGTGCTTCTGTTAATGATCGTGTATTTATTAACTTTTAATGGATTGATATACATAGATTACATTTATTTAGTCGAGATGAGGCTTTATCGCCAGGATTTCATAGCTAGTCAAGATGTTAAGACATTTGAAAACCCCCGAAACTTATTTTACGCAGATATTTCAATAGTATCAAGTTTCGTTTTAACATAGTTCACCACCGCAAAATTTATTCAATCTGTAACATTTATTTATTCTTATCTCTCCAACAACATTACACAATTTATATGATTTAACACTACTCAAGAATAATAATTAATAGGATATTAAATCTTTACACATTACAAACAGATGACAACCGATTAAAAATCAATATTACAGAACCAATTCATATTTAAAGAAATGGAAACGAATCAACTGTCAGTTTTACATAACCTATAAATTACAGAAAACATTAGTACTATTATGGCACACACACATGGAAGGAATCAAATGAATATAGCTGTCAAAGAACTACGAAAATAATGATTAAATTTTTTATGATAAGGTCCGATGTCATATATAGTTTATTATTTGTGCAATCACATGTTTTTCTTGTATACTAATTTTCATCAAAATCGGGCAGGATGTTTTTGAGTTACAGAAGAACATACAGCTAGACAGACAGAGAGACAAAAATTTAGATAATGTAAGATTTTATGTCAGTGAGTCTTAACACAAATATTCATCACAATATCTGACAGTAAAATTAAATGTATAGATATGGCTTACAGATTTCTATATAGTTTAGTTTAACCATTTATATCACATACTCGCATGATCAAGGTAATGGTAGAACTACGTCTACCGGGCTAGAAAATAATTAAACAAACAAATTATTAGTAATGAGACCGGAATAAATAAATTACGCGACCTAAAATATGAATTGGTGATAAATAACATTAAAATCACATCTGATAATGAGGTAGCAACCGCTTTTGAAACTCACTAACTTCATCGCCGAACGAAGCTTTTAAATTATTAAGAAAATATGTTTCTGAATGTAGTATTTTATTTGAATTTAAACATACTACAGCATTAGAAGTAGTTAAAACTTTTCGGTCACTAAATGTTAAAAATACTGGTGACCTGTGGGGAATATCAGTTAAAATTATAAATAATGTATTAGATGTCATAGCCCCCCACCTAACACTAATCTTTAATAAGTGTGTTGACTTGGGTACTTTTCCGGATCTAATGAAATACAGCAAAGTCATTCCGCTTTTTAAATCAGATTGTAATAATTATAGACCAATTTCTATCTTACCTACACTTAGTAAAGTTTTTGAAAAAATTTTACTAAATCAAATGCTTGAACATTTCAACAGAAATGACTTACTTCACCATGATCAATACGGCTTCACTAAAGGTTTCTTAAACACATATTCGAGGCCTGGGAGGCATCACAGAATGCTATAGGTGTTTTTTGCGATTTGTCCATAGCATTTGATTGTGTTGAGCACGAATCGTTACTTCTTAAACTTAGTCACTATGGCGTCAAGTACAATGCTCTCAATTTGATTGCGTCCTATTTGAAGGGTAGGGTTCAATGTGTTAGTGTAAATGATACCAAGTCATCGGGATCGTCTATTGTAATGGGTGTTCCACAGAGCTCTATTCTAGGTCCGTTCCTTTTCCTGGTTTATATTATCGATTTGCAGTATTTTATTAGCAAACATGTGGACATTGTACTCTTTGCTGATGACACATCTTTAAAATTTAACACTGAAAGAAATAAATTAAATTTTGACGATGTAAACAGTGCTTTGTCCCATGTATCGTGTTGGTTTACAATAAACAACTTACTTCTAAATGTCAATAAAACGAAGTGTATAGAGTTTGCACTACCAAATGTGCAGAAGGTAGGCAAAATCCTTAAATTAAATAAAGAAACACTGCCTATTTAATAATCCACAGTTTTTTTAGGTATCACCTTAGATCAGTGATTCTCAACCACTGTGCCGCGGTACTTTTATGTGCCGCCAAATTTCAAAAGTGTGCCGCCAAATATTGCAAATATATAATAATGTTGATATTATTAAATTATATAATTTAAAAAGAAAAATATTTTTAACATGAATATATATATAAATCCACAAAAAAATAAATTATTTTATTATTTGCTTTGCAACGCGTTTTTTCTTAGTGCCAAATTATGATGAAGCGGCGTGCATAGCAATAGGAATATGTCTCAAGTCGGCGCACACTTGCCACTTCTGCGTACAAAACGTGTTGTTTTAGTGATAGCATTGTCATTTTTACGACCAAATATAAATGAAATTATCAAAAAACATCAAGCTCAAATTTCGCATTAAAATATTTTTATTATTAGCTTGTAATTAATCCCTTAATAAACGTTTAGTTATTATTGTAGTATATATTAGTTTATTTCGTATATTTAAAATTTTTGTCATAAACTATTTATGCAGTGTGTTCTTTGTGTGCCGCCAAATTTTGAAATCGTTAAATATGTGCCGCAACAAAAAAAAAGGTTGAGAATCACTGCCTTAGATAGTAAGCTTTAGTGGGGCGCCCATATATCGGTTCTCGCAAGTAAACTTAGTACATAGGTCTGTCTACGCTATTAGGAAGATAAGACTAATTACTGATGTAGAGACAGCTAGACTTGTTTATTTTGCCTATTTTCATAGTCTTATGTCTTGCGGTATCCTAATGTGCGGTAAATCAGCGGACATTGATTCAATATTTATATTACTGAAAAGAGCAATTAGAGCTATATAATAATAAGTCGCATAAGTTATTAAGAGAAAAATTTAAAGAAATAGGTGTACTCACCGTGGCCAGTCAGTATATATATAGTAATTTAGTATTTATAAAAAAAAATACGTATAAGCAGAAAAGTGATACACACAATCATCAAACAAGAAATAGGCATAATATGGTTACATCTGCATTTCGTCTTCAAAAGGTTCAGCGTTCCTTTGTGGGGCTTGGAGTTTGTTTTTACAATAAGATTCCTAAGTCGTTACGTGAGTTGCCCATTGGAAGTTTTAAGCGTCGCATTAAAACACAACTTATAGACAAAGGATATTATAGTATAGATGAGTACATGAATGACAAGGATGCCTGGACAAAATTAGTGTCGAAATCAGTTCCGCACAGGTTTAAACTTTTGTAATTACCATATGTTGTTTAAAAGATGTGCTGAGGAGTTCCTTTCGCCGTTTCTTCTCCTCGTTGTTAAAGCACCTTTTCGAAACGGTGGTAGAAGCAAAAAATGTCGTTCATAAGTGTATTTACTGAATATCTATATGGTTAAATGATTTGGAATTTGAACTTGAAATTGTAAGTACCATCAGAAAGATGTACTCATAAAAAACAGTATTTGGTGTAAACATTGCGTCATTAGCGTTAGTTGGGAAAGCAATTTGAGTCCTCCCTAATGTCGTTGAACATAGCAGAAGGTTCCCTAAAAGTTGGAAACTCCCTGAATCTATCGGGTGTGCATTTCTTTATGAGCAACCATTATCATCAGTTCTCATTTTTCGATGAAACTTGTTTGTCCCCGTTTTATCAGCAGTTTTGACCAAGTTTAAAAGTAAAATACCCATAAAATCTTTACATTTTCAATTCTTGCACATTCTATCGAAGGGAAAAATATTCAACGTGAATATATTACAATCTTTACCACCAGACGTGTTAAATTTTTTAAGTGTTAAAGTGAACATTACTTACATCAGTAAACTGTTCATAAGTAAAAACGAAACTGAGACCGCCAACTTTTCACTTAACTTCCCAGAACTGTTAACTTCCTGTTTTTAAACTCTGATGCTTTTTTGCTTGAAGTTAAGAAAGCGCTTTAGGTTTGTAAGTTTTAAACAGCTTCTAATACCTTACTGGAATGTAGAGTGGGTTTACTTCTTTCCATTACCATTAAAAAGATTATTTTACAGGTCGTATTTGTGTTAAGTTTTCTCAGATAAGGTAATGACACAGGTAACTTTATTTTCCAAGTTGTTTAAAGGCTCTAAAAAAGCATTTAAAGTTCATTTAATTCAACCTCGTTTTAGAGATGTTCCATTTTACAATCTACACTTCGGAAATCATTACAATCATTAGCTATATGTACATGGATTAAAAAAACGTTAGTATAATTTAGGTTTAATCTATTTTCGTTTCCTGCCTAGCGCTTCTTTATACCCTTTATTAGCTATCTTAAACGGCAGTTTGGAAAGAGTAGGACGTGACTTTTCGGGGTTTCAAATATATACATATGTCAAGAAGATCACAAGTACATATATTAAATAAAATATTATTTAATTGTGATATATATTATATTTGTATGTTACACATTTATTTCTAGAACGAATATTACTTTATTTAAATATATTTCATCAAAGATATCAATATGATATGATGATATGTGTATGTACTGTTGTGGTAACATTTCATTGTATGGACATATGTCAAAACCTAAATCACGCTATCCACGTTTTTTACAATGTTTGCATATATACAAGTTCCGAATTAGATCAATCGGAGCACGGCCGCTCCCTAAGCATGATCCCCTAGCCTGGCAGGAGATCCCTCTTTATTTGGGATTTATAACAGGTACAATATATTTCTTAAGGCCACTTATTGTTACATATATGTATTTGAAATGAACAAATAGTGTTTTAAATTGATATGAGATAAGTAACTTAACAAATGCTAAGATACATAGCCAGCTTCTACATTAAGAATTCCCGTCGTATTTGAGATTGCGTAACAAACGAGGGAATAGATCCGCAGTTAATTGCCCATTCGTGTGTAAGCTTTTAATTAACTAAGTGTAAACTGGTTTGCGCCGTTAGCTATTTCTATGTGTCTTATTTCAATTGTTGCACCTGATCTATTTTGTTAAATATTTAATTACGAGTATTATTTAATTGTAAAATAGTAAAAATTCCTATTTATTAGAATTTTAATATATTGTCTTTATGGTTTGGTAATACTTATTAAATACTAAATTATACACTGTTCTAATAATGGTCAATAATTAAAGTTTGCAGTGTAAGGGGCTCCTCCAATCTAAGCCAACTTCCCCTGCTTGTGGTGCACCCAGTTGAACAGCAGATGAAGCAATGGCATCCCGTCTCTTCTGTTGTTGGTCACTGGGCTCTGCATCACCTAATTTAATACCTACGGTAGTATTGTATGGTGCTAGGGATTTTTACTTGCCCGATTATCTATCACCCTAATTATGTAGTTTCTTATGTAGTATTGTGTCAGTAACATACGAGTAAGAGAGTCCCGCTACTTTCTGGGACTGTAACACGTCGATTCCCTATAGTATTTATGATATATCGGTTTACTTGACGGGAAAATGAGCTTCGATTCTGCTTGCATCCATACTTTTTTAAATGAAGCGTATTTAAAATTAATTATCACTTTTAATTCGCTGTTAACAACAGGGTGAAGAAACCTTGGCGTGCTTATGGATGAGACTCTAAGGTTTGAGGATCATATGTTGAATGTTGTTCGCAATTGCTTTTATCGCCTTAAAGTATTGTGTAGAATTCGAGAATTCATTGGACCCGAATTAAGAATAAATCTCTACGAATCAATAGTCCTCTCGAAACTTAATTATGTTGATGATGCGATTGGACCCAGATCATTTAAATGCACATGAAATTTGATACAGCGTGTCCAAACGCCTGCGCTAGATTCTGTTTTAATATTCCTCCAAGAACTCATATAACTCCATACTTGAACGTGGCTAAAATTTTAAAAATGCAATATCGTCGTCAACTAAACTTTGCATCACTCTTGTTTGGAATCATAAAACGTAAGGACCCAGCTTATTTATTTAGTAAACTTCGATGGAGGCGAGATATAAACATTTTGCGTCCCATTCGAACATCGTCAAGTATACTTATATATTCAATATACTGTACAGCGGCCTTTCGGGATATACCGCAACTAAGTGTTGGAATAACTTGCCACCGCCTTTCCGTGGATTGAAAACAATTCATAACTTTAAAATTAAGTATAGGCTGCACTTACTGAATATAAAGCTTTGTAATCAATAGTAGTGGTTTATTTAATTTTAATTTTGAAACGTACGTATCGAATTACTCTTTAATTGTACGTATCGAAATATTTAATAATCTGTACTATGATATTGTTATTATATACGTATATTACAGGCATAGTTTAATTTATTACAGTACATATATATTATGGTATCGTTAAATACATACCTCTAATGAAGCAAGGTATGCGAAACTAAGCTTTTTTTGTTTCTTTTTTTTAATTTATATAGACACCATTTTTCCTTTCTTTTTTTTTTCTATTTGGAACGTTTATAATATATCAACACTCTGATTACATCACTGAGTATAGATTGAACTGAAAAACAGTTCACTGCAACAATACTGAGTACAGACCATTTAGTTGTATTATGTTACTGCTGCAATGCAGAATTTTTCTGTTTCATGCCATTGTTATTGTAGTAGGGTGTATTTTTAGTTTTTTTTAGTAAGTTGGTTAATCTGTATTTTGTGTTGCTGCTGTCACATTTATATTGCAAATAAAGTTTCTTTTCTTTCTTTCTTTTTCTTTATATTATTTTCAAAGGGTTGTAAATATTCGTATTGCTAATCGGCACTTGGCTAGCGCAATGAACTATGACATTTTGGTACATTATCAAAAGAAACCCGAGAGAACTCAGGGGGGAAGGAGAGTCAGTTATGGTTTGTCATGATTTCTGTACATTCTATGTAATAACAAATCGGAATCACGATAGTAAATATCCTATTTACATAATAAAATATACAATTCAATATTTATGACAGAAAAATCAACCACTGTTGAAAATAGATTGATATTATTTATCTAATTATAAAATATATATCATAATTTATGAATAATGAAAACTAGAGCTTCTACTCTATAACTTACAGGATGGAAACATAAACAATTACAAAACCTTGTCTCACATGATAACTAAATAGAGTTGCAGAGCAACATCTAATTGCTCGTCGAAATTCGCAAATTAATTCAAAATACGTGAGCGTGAAGCGAAACAGACTTGTTTGTAGTACCTGCAATAAATTGCAATTAGCAAAGCTGTCGTTGTGTCTTGTTATCGAGTTAGTGCCTTCTGCCTCTCCGCACCACTCCAGTATAGCAGATCTCGAATAAATTACTTATTAACATTGTAAAATCTTTGGTAAATGTTTCGAAATCTTTTTATAATATGACACTTATTGCTTATCAGTATTGATTTGTAAACATTTTGTGTATATGTTTGTAATATTAGAAACACAAAATTATTGAGTTCCACGACAGTAGAAAAGTTTATGAAAACTAAGAAATATAAGTAGATGCAAATATAATGGACACATATATAATGAGACTGATTACATCGAGATGAAAACTTTTTTCTATGCATTCACTGTTAGAATTCTTACAATTCGCAGAAGAACAAATACAGTTAAAATAAACGCCGAATATTTCCTCGTAAATCTGTCAGCAAAACAATTCGTACCCTTTCACGAGCAATAAAACGCTACCAAGAACAGAGGCAAAAAAAGTATCATAAATATAAGATTCATTTATATTCGCTCAGTCGCAACCCTTGAGGGAAACTAAAACCGCGGTCAGGGTAACACAATAATAACATTTATTTATATTTCTTTCGTCCTTTACGTCAAAAGGAGGACTCTAATTAATTTTTAAATTGTTCGAGTAAAAACAACACAAGTTTGAATTTAAATCAAGCCAAACCATAAAAGCCTTTGAAATGCGCATGGAAATGTTTCTAACTCTTTACTTTATCGATTTTCGGAGTCTTTGATCTACTATTATCCTTGTAGGAAGAAATTTAAATAAAGCCATTTATTAGCTATTCAAGGGTTAACATCGCGAGTTCTCAGATCATAACTGTTTAATCTTCTTTTAACTTCTGACTTTTGTTGGTGGTGTTGTTGTTATTTATTATTATTTTTCTGTTAACGCTTACATTTGGCGGCTGCCGTCTTGCAGATGAAGTATTTGATGGAAAGCCGGCGTTAAACTAAATGTCTAAAGTCCCGTGATAGCCAAAGGATACTAGGATAGAAGGTCTAGGCCATTGCTTGGCGTCATTTGCCAGACCTTGCCCGATGCAGGTGTTGTCGGTCCGCTGATCAATTTAAATAAATATTCTTAATTAAAGACTAAAGTTATTACAATTGAAAGAGTAAATAGAAGTAAGTGAAATAAATATTACTAATCTGTAATATGTACTCGTACTCGTAGTTTTAAACACAATTAAATTATTATTTATGGGCGGTCGAATTTTTTTACCGTTATAATTGGGTGTATACAACCCTATTGTAAGTATTGTTCCACTAAAATTACAGAGACCTGAAAATAGGTTTAAAAGATAGTTAACAATGATAAAATAGATTAATAAGAAGTGAAGAACTTACACAGGATGTCCTACGATCAGGAGAAGTTGTTTTGGACCCAAGCATAGATGCAGCCTATATATATATATATATATTCATAAATTTCATTATTCGCTTTAAAATTGTCCACAGCCATACCTTTTACTATAATAACTTAAGAAAGTCTTATTATGATTAAGTCACTCTCTGGAGCTTTCACATAAAGCTTCGTAAATATTGTGAAAGCAATTAATTCACAATGTTCAATAGAAAAGTTCTCCGTTTTGATGCATTGTGCTCTGCTTAGCAGTTTGCGTTCTTGAACTGGTTTATTCAATGATTTCCTTTATTAGCTTTCCATTGTTGACAATAGAAAAGCTCAGCTTGCTGATTGTACGTTTTATATTTAGTTATTAAAGTAGTTCGCAAACTTCCTTAGACTAAGATTTAATTAAAACTTATTTGCCTACTCATCGTTTTGATATTCATTGTCCCTGCTTTATTACATGTATAAATAGATTATCCATATAAAGTTGGCAACACAAAAATTTTATCGGTTTTTATTAATGGATAAATTCATAACAATGTTGTTATGGTTTAGACTTACCGGAGATCCGACATGTTAAATAATGGGAACGCATTCCTAACAGAATACCTCGCGGGCGATGACAAAATCTGTGTGATGACAGAGAACTGTCTTTAATCACTCATTCACTGATCACTACCGTGAAAATAATAAAAAATATTGCAGCTGAACCTGTAATTATATTAAAGATTTTTTAATGCAAGCATGCCGAAATCGATCTCCGGACACTATACATGCATTTTAATTTTCTAATGTTTTAACCGAGTTATATTAAATGAATATCGATACTTAAACTGTAAAACTTTAAAACGCCATGCGGACGCTGTCGTGGGTAACATCTAGTTATATATATTAATTGGTTTGATACAACATTAGTCTCGATTATATGGTAATATTTTTAACGATCTGTTTTGTAAAATTTGGGTAAATTAAGATGAAAAATCAAAGACTTTAATTAAATGTTTAAAGTTGTAATCGTTTGTTTATTAAAGAATTCATGTTGTTAGTTTAGCAAAGATCAAACATATTAGTTAACAACACTTAATTATTGAAATCAAACATGGTGAGTTTTAAATTCAATATATTGTAATTAGTTGTTAAGCAATCGGTAATTTATTTTTTACTTGCAAACTGTCGTCGCTACGCTTTAGAAAAATTACGACTTACGCTTAAAAATACCACCTACAGTGTTTAAGGACTAGGTTTTTCTCGTTCTATGAATTAAAAATATAATAATTTATAACTTTTTATTTATGGACGAGTAAACTTTAAAGTGATGCTTACTGCAATATATTTGTGAAAACCATAACGAAATCAGTTACGCCGTTTCTGAGATTTACGCGTACAAATGCGCAGACAAATAGCGAAATATTCTAACAACCATTGTGTTGGGTTCAATTGTAGTAATAAAGGCCCGAAATAATAGTTTAATTAATATCCTTCATATATAGAAAGCGATTAGTTAAAATTTTATTATATGTATATGTAGAGATCACTAATACAAGGGTGTACGTGTTACGGTGTGACTAAGTGGCTGATATAGGCACGGTGTTCAAAATAGAGTGTATGAAGGGAACACACGAATGATGCGCACGGCATTTTATTTTATACTAAATTTATTTGTTAAAACATAATGCAATACTCGTTCCATTTTATTGCGATCGAGCACTGTTGCATAAATAGAGTGCAGTGACATTATAATTATGCTACCACATACAAATTAACTTGAACATAGATTTTTAGTCTATCACGACAAAATATAGTAGGCTTTTAAACAAACGATATTTAAAAAAGTTCCGGATTGTGAAGTTTCTTCATTGAGCTGTAAAAAGACGGGAGTAATTCTCATTCTGCAGATCTACTGACACCACAAAACGAAGCTAGCTGGAGCTGATAGAGATTTGTATTACATATTAATTTACCAAAAACGAAGCTAGGTGGAGCTGACAGACATTTGTATTACATATTAATTTTATAAAGAACCAACAGATTTTAATTTGTACCTGTACTAGAAAAGTGATCAGATTGCGGAATGATCCGATATCGTTAAGTTACAACTAACTATAATACAATAGAACCGAAAGGGCATTAATTTGTTGTCAGTAAATTGGATCCTAATGAAGCAAAGGCTCTTTAGGTAAACAAGACGGTCGTCTTGCCCCTGTTTACATGATTCAACGGTTCGTTAGCTTTGTTTCAAATCCAATCGCCCGGTTACTGACTATACAGGCGTCCTATTTGTTATTTTCACTACAATCATGATTGCAGGAATTTATTTAATGTACCGACTAAAAGTTAATAAATAAGACTTTATAATACTATAAATAATGTTAGATGTTGCTTATGATTCAAAACTACTAACAAAAATTATGTTTGATATGAATTATAAGGAAAAAGAGCTACTTGTTCGACCCTTACACTCTCTCGGTCTTACCCAAATATATGTATACATAAAACACACATAAACATTTAGTGGTACTAGTGTTTGCCAAGTGGTCGAAGTTCGTCATAATTTGTCACGTTTCTTTTTCGAATAGAAATAAAAAATCGGTTAACAATCAGACGAGAGGAGGGCATTTACTAATTTGTGTTGTCTTTGCCTATTTAATAACAGATGTACTAGTAAATTGTGTATTTTATTATTTAATAACATTTTCATTTATTTATTCATAACAACCCATAATTGTCCCACTGCTGGGTTCGGTTCTCCTCTCCTAATGAGTCCGCCATTCTGGTCAAGTACGTGTTGACAGACTTTTCACACTCCTTTGAGGACATTATGAAGAACTCTCAGGTGTGTCAGATTCGTCACGATGTTTTCCTTCACCAAAACAAGTGAATTAATTTGTAATACGCTTATAATTCGAAAAATTAGAGGTGTGTGCCGGATTCCAACTCGAGTCTCCAATACGGGAGACCGACATTCAAATCACTAGGATACTACTGCTTAATATTATTATTATTTACTGGCAGGATATTACTACGACCCTATCTATTTCCACAATATGATTGCGTCGGTGAATTAGTAGGTTAACGAGTTACACGTCTCCCACTAGAGTAGGTGCGCCTGTAATTAGTTTATAATTGCTGCAAATCAAGTCAATGTATTGTTAATTAATCATAATATTTATGCTTGTTATAATTTATCTTATAACGCTTTCAATAATTCTTAAACTTGATAAATAAAATTTCAATCTTCAATGAATGAAAAATGATTCTAAAAACTTATAACTACTTTGATGAAGGACATCTTTGTTAGATAACCTGCATTATGCCTAGGAATTATCCATATCCATTTTAAACGTTCCTGAAGCTTGTCAATCAATGCTTGTATGACAGGCACATACGTTTTGCTATAGTAAAATTATTAACATGGTTTTATTACAGGACATGGTTTAAGCAAAGATATTTATAGAAATTTAATGAATACACATATTATAGCGTCATTGACGGCGAGACCATATGAATGAGAGGAGTACGCGTGCTACGCGCGCATCTGCATTTTGATAAAAATTACATGCTCTATATGAATTGTATGATACGTATTGCATGATGTTACCACACATTTTTCCCTTAGACGACGATGACAATTTATAATCGGTTTAAAAAACTATATTGACATATTTATATGTTTTTCATGTATTTATATGTTTATATTATAAGTCTAGAAGAATGTTATGAAATAATTAAAATCTATCCTTATAACAAGATTTTGTTTGTCGGAGGGAAGGAGAGTGGGTTACTAATATGCACTAATGTACATACTTATTATATTTGTACATTGCTTGCAGGCAGTTATGTTATGAAGATGTAAGTATTATAGTCTAGTAATTTTTAATGTCATTGAAGTAATTACTAATTAGATCATGCGATTCCTACTAGCAAACAAAGTAATTCACGAGGAAAGTTTAGTTTATAATACATATAGAAAATATAAAACGCCTGATAGGTAAAAAAGAATAAAAATACTTTCGGTTGCAGAACTATTTCCAACATATATATAACATAATCACACCGATATAACATTAAAAAAAATATGCATAAATCATTTTATTTTCTGTGATATTAAAAGTAATTTTTTGCCAAGTATATTAAAATAAATTTTATCGACTACATGTTTTATACACTTTAGCATTGTTTTGGATTAAGAAATATTTTAAATTCATTTACGCTATTACAAACACTACATGTAAATAAATTTAGGTGTATAGGTGATCCATTTCGAACATAGAGGGCAGCACAGATCAAAAGGCAAATGTAAAAATAGTGTAGGCATTTATTTAGCTACTTATAAATCGAACGGCTAATGAAATGTTGTGGTACTTTATTAAACTACCTTAATTTAAAAACGTCTTAACGATAGTTACAACCTAATAAGCTAGTGATTCCGTTATATAGCGGTCGTAATGTAATGTTAAACGATGTCACTGATTGATTGAGAAGCATTGATGAAGTGATTATTGGCCGGTACTAGCATTTTTGTTATTCGAAATAGATCACGATTCTGATAAATATTAAAACTATATTTCTTAGCACGTAAATCTAGGTTTGAAACTATTTGCATGCTTAGTAGTTATAGACCATATTTGTTATGTCCTCGTAGAGGAAAGTTGAAGCGAAAACTAACTTCGCATTGGCGTCGAGTGTAAGCGTGTTTGAAACGGCGTGTTTACAGTTAACGCTGATATTCAACCTTTTAATATAATATTACTTAAGTTTGGGTTCAGTAGGTTTAATATTAAAAATTAAAATAGTATTTTTCAATCCAATATTTTTTATTCGAAATTTATATTAGTAGATTTAGTACGAGACTAATAAGATTGTTTGCTATAGAAACATCATATTTTAATCACATGTAATTATTAATGTTTTTATTAGGAGCTTTATAAATTTCTTGTTTACTTTATTGTATCCTTAAACATGATCTTTATTTAAAAAGAATTACTAAAACATTATTAAGTAATCTCTCATGGGAACTTACATGTCTTTTTTTTATTCCTGAACGCATATAGGACACATAATGTGAATTGTAAATAATCATGTCTTATATTAATTTTTTTAGTAATTTCCACTTAATAACAGACAGACACTAAATAAAAAAAATGCATGTATATCGATAACAAAACGTTCTCATTATTATTTTTAGTAAGTTTAATGTGTATTATTAAATAAGGTCCTATTACGTTTATGATAGCAATATTATTAAAAATAAATACTTTAACATACTTTTTTACATTGAACTGTATGATTATTATTATTTGCTGTATAACTGTAGTGATTACTAGTTTTTTTTTTTGTGTTATTACTTAAAGCTGAGTGTGAACTGTAACAAATAATACAGTTAAATAAAAAAAAATTACTTTGCTAAAGTGTTTGTATTTCTATTGCGGCTGAAATAAACAAATAAAGTAAATGAGCGAGACGTAAAATTTGTTAATAGTTAAGTCGTAATACTAATGGATCTCAGGTTGAGTAGCACTGCACTAAAACGTTCATCTGACGTAACCGATGACGTTAACTGTCCTTTGGCAAGCTCTGTTTTGCTATGCAAATTCGTTACAACACTCAAAACATTCCTAACTGAGCATTGTTTTATTTTAGGAACAATCCGCATACACGAGCTCATTAGGCTTAAACCACTACAGACAACTAGTCATACGTTCCGATGACGAATTCAAGTATTGATAGAACAAGTCAAGTTCATTCTTCAAGTTTAATTTTCGTAAATGAAACCAAAAAAGTGCAAATAATCTGTGCCTAACTAACAATAATTAAAAATGTACTAAAATTGTTCATACACATTGATCAATATCGATTGAACATAGTAAAATGTTAAAGGTATACGTCTAAAGATACACAAGCCAACTCTGACATCACGACTTATAACTGATCCACTCGAGGCTGGGGATCCTTTTCACGATGTGAATAGTATAGTATATACTATGACGGTAGCCAATTACGGGCAGATTTAACACACGTTTAAAGACATGGAGAATTTTTAGACTTCAGAATTTTCATGACATTTTCCTTCACCGAAACAAGTAGTAACTGATTTGCTATAAGAATGGCGCGTAGTTGAGCCCTGGCAGGAAAGGACATTCAATCCACTAAGCTGTGAGTCTGTTTTAAATTCAAAACTATTTAATAAGTTGGATATATTTTAAATACACTTATGCACGTTATTTATTGCTTCTACTACCTGTTCGAAAAAGTGTTTTACCATTGGGGAGAAAAAATGGCAAAAAAAATTTCTTCCCACATCTTTAAAACAACATAATGGCAATAACAAACTACAATTTTACCATGTACGGACCTGGTTTCGGTACCATTGTTTCCAGGCGCACGTGTCACTTTTAAAACATGTTTCATTTAATCATGGCAATGTAATTAAGCTAATTTTCCGCTCTCGTTTGGGTCTTCAACGCGTCGGCGATGTTTTTAATTAAATTATTATCGGCAGGCAGCGATGATCACATACCATAAGATAGTTAACTCGCTCGTTTACCGAATATTGATATTAAATAACTTTAATAAGTATCAAACTTTGCGAATGTACTCCAAACGTTTAAACTTCATAAAATTATTGCGTAGCGAGTTTTACAAATGTCGGTTTTAAAATCATGTCGCTGCTAAAACTTTCCTCATGAATAATTTACAAAATTTATTCTTAGTTATGGTCTTGCCGGGCTAGATAAGAATTAAATTACACAAAAATAATTCCTTTCGTAAAACATTGGAGTAAAGTGAAAATAAAGTAACTCATCTGTTTAATTAAAAGAAGCCTTTTATAGTCTTATTCAAATAAATTTGAGATATTTGAAATATTTTTTAGCTTCATTTAATAACACAAATCTCACCTTATTTTCCTGATTATAACAGACATGAAGTGAAATACAGAATTATCTGCAAAGAAATCAAATTTAGCACTGACATGTAGGTAATAATTTCCTTCACCGAATCCAAACCTTCGGAAGTGTTAGCAAAAGTGGATAAGACCACCTTTCCGTAATTTTCTCAAGTGCACACTCAAAATTGAACGAGAGTACTTATATTCAGAATTTATAATATTACTGCTCTAAATCTTCCCCACTCACAATGATTTAGTTACAGTAACGATGAATGGTCTATGCGGTTTTTTATAAAAATATTTTGATGCTTTGTGATTATCGTTTGTATAATATATATATTTATATATAATTCTAGGACTATTGAAGGATTTTGCTACAGGTTTTTTTTTGAAAATTATACTGTATTTTCTTTTAAAATTAAAATCCAGTGTTTTCAGAGGAAAAGAGAAGATTTTTTATGTTTTTATGCTATTTATTTAGCAAATAATAATACAGTATATAGTAAATTGAAATAAAAAATAAAAATCTATGTTATAATAGACATGCTCTGGACAATTATTTTAAATTTTTGTCTCTTAAATCATAATTATTTTATTTACAACTATAGCCGATATCCAGTTACCAAACTCCGTACATATACCGCACTGAAACAATTTTTGGATATTTGCTAACTTACTTATTTAAAACCTGCTAAATACAATTTTGTTACAACAAAACGTATACTTTGTTGTAACATGTATGTTAATCTAACATCCCCTGTACCGTTGATTTTAAATAGGAAGCCTCGGCTTGCATGCTTTTTAATCGGTACGTAGCATTTGAATAGCCAATGATTCCGATATGCATGGCTCAGGATAGAGAATAGCTATGAAAGGGACGGGATTTATACTGATGTCGATGTCGGAACGCAGCGAATGAATTGATGCGGGAATGTACCAACGTATTAGCTTTTCCTCTTGTGAAAATCGTGAATATCATATAACACAGTACGAGCCGTATTTTCCTACTAAAAGTACCTTAATGTTTTGCTAAATATTTCTTTAACTTAATACACGAAGATGACCTTGGAGCCTTATTAGTATCGATACAAGATTTTGGTATTTGATATATTCATAACTTGTGAGTGTGCCACACCAAATGATTTAAGCTTTTATGTAATCCGTGGTAAATTCAGTTTTGACTACGATCGAGCACTAAGAAAGCTGTGGAACACATCTCTGAACCGGATTTCGTTGCTGTTCACTCCGCATACGAAAATCAGGTGTGTTGTGCGCAGCTTTTCCCCCAATAATCCACAAAAGCGGGAGCCAAATGCTTACCATCGAAGTGCCAGAGTAGTATTCGAAATCGATCTTGTGGCGCTCCATTAAGATGAGGTCTGACTGCTAGGTTTTAGTGGGCACTCCTCGAATCCCACATATCCGCCCATAAAACGGGCGGAATGCATAAATGCGTTTTCCAGCAGAAAAAATAGATCGACAAAATATTGGACCGATATCAATCATAATAGATTGACGAATCAAAGCAGTGACGTATGTATTTGATAACTTAATAGTAACTAAAGTGCATGAGCGCTAAACGTTGATGAGTTTAGATCAAATTAATCGTACTTGGTAAAATGTTTGCTTCTTACTAAATTGAATTACGTAAACAGTACCACATAATAAAAAAAGGAAGTATTATAGGGAATTTCCCACGGCAAATTTTTTTGCGTAATAACCCACAACTGAACTTTTGGTAAAATAAGTGCACTATAACTGTCGTTTGTGCACACTAGTACAATAGTTGAAATAAAACACTCCTCACGTTGGTTTACTACACAGTTATGGTTATGTAGGAAATAAACCGAAATTAAAATTTAATTAAGAGGAAAAATTATTCATATTAATTAATATGTCTTAGACAACAATGTAGGTAAGTAAGACTTACACAGTCTTACAATGTAGGTAAGTAAGACTGTGTTAAGTACAAAATCCGCAACCTTGCAATACACAAAACTTGCTTTTTATATATACATATATTCTATAAAAAATGTATGAATTATTAGAACGTACATATCTTATTGTATTAAAAATATTTGAATTTCATTAGTTGATTAATTTTCTTTGCCTACCCTTGTTACGAATAATCTACCATAAACGAATTATTCACCATGGGAAAGAAATATGTTAGTGTGAAATTAAGAATAGATTATGAAAAAATGATATGAAAAAATTTCATCTGAAGATGCCGGGTGATAAAATATCACGCTAAAGTTACGCTTGAAAAGGTCAAGCGGAATGTGGCGGCATGCTATGCGTCAAGCGATTTATTCCGCATTGTTTTGCTTTTTTTTGTATCGCTCGTGTGCTGCGTTTCTTCTCAGTGGGATTGTAGTCGACATATGCGTAAAACTGTATTGTTGGCAGATTTGTATATTCCGTTGTAACCTAACTGGCACGCCTGGGGTAAGCTTACAATCTTTACTACTAATAAAATTGTAACAGGGACAAATTTGTTGTTAAAATAGTCGATACAATTTTTTGGAAATTTTAATGTAGGTATGTACTTTGTTATGGATATTGAGGCAAAAACATAATTTTTTGGAATTTATGTCGGTCTATTTTTACACGTTCAACCACTGGTCAGATTTAGATGGTTTTGGTATACTTGAAATTTATATTATGGCGCCATAACCTAGGTTACTTTTCATTCGATGGAATCTGTTTCCACGAAATTTTCCCAAGGAAATCAAGGACGGTTTACTTACTTATATTGATTTATAGCTAATTTATTTACAATACTTTCAGACTGTATCAAAATCAATAGCACTTATATGATAAAACTTAGCAGTTATTAGAGACAGACCTGACGAAATCAGAGTAACAAGGCTCGAATTTTAATGAATATTAAAAATAGCAGCTACAATATCACAGTAAGTTTGTTGAGTGTCGAGCGACGATGCCTCTTCGTTAGAAGTTATTGTTTAAAGTACAGCAAGTTTCCACTCATTCATTTGCAAATACTAAAGCAGATTCTACGCTCCAGCTTAAGAAATTGAGAACTGTTTGTGCCCACTGTTTGTATGATATTTTTAAAACTGATTAACTGAGTATATCTGGCTGATTTTGTTCCTGGAGTGTACTTCATCAAAGTGCTGCATCTTTCAAATTAATGCAGTAAATTTTCATTCGGATATTTCTGCTGCCGTTTTGCTGAAAAAGACTAAATATTTCGATAGCATGTGTGCGGCCATAACATTGGTAGTTAATTATAGTCGGCGCAGTTATTTTTTTATAGCTTGTGAAAGGCAATTCAGCTGGGTTGTTCTCGTAGAGTCATAAGTTAGACACGGGCTGATGTAGCTTTGCCAAAATTGTTAATGATCGCGAGAACGGCGTGTGGTTGCGCGGTATCGAGCCAAAAACCAATTTGCAGCGCGTAATAACAACATTGTTATATTACGAGGGTATTCTTATGCAGCCGTATCTATTTAATTTTCCCGTGTAATTTGATCCGATCACATTGCATTTGTTCGCAACTTTGCCTTAGCTCAATTAATTAATCATTCAATACGTTTTTAAGTCCGAATCGAATCCGTAGGATAATGTTATTATTTTACGTTTTTATGTTTGCAGTGAAAGACCGTTGTTGTTATTATTATAAATGCATTTCTTGAAGATAGGTTTGGATCGTCTCATCTGAAATTTTCGGTATCCTCCCTTTTGTGACCAACTTTTAAAAATCATATCTAACTTCCAGTAAATCATATTTTCTTCGGTCTCAGTTTCTTATCTCTTTATTTTATCGATAACTTTTGCTTCTAATTAACCGTAACATTTGTCATCTCGGCTGTCATATTACTCTAACTCATCCATCCATTTCTCATCTTTTTTTAATCAATATAACTTCAGGAATTAATAGAGCAAAATGCCTTTGCTGAATGTTTTGTGTTGTAATATATGTAACATTACAATTCGATTCATATATTACAACAAGTTTTTTTAGTGTATTTTGATGGATGATTTTAGCGAAACCGAAACGTAAGGTATAGCTAAAAATAAAAACGCGATAGCATTATACACTATATACTGATGGGTTCTCTGTCGCTAATTTTGAAATTAATTTTGAATTTTAGAAGCGAAGAAAGTCATTACGTGTTAAAATGAAATGTATTGTGAGTCTATAGCATTTACCTATGTTTATTTTCTTTAGTTAAATCTTCCCTTGAATGGTTATTAGATTATTCAACAGCTTCCAAAGAATAATTTCTTTGACTATTTAACTATATTTCGATATCATCTTCTAATTAAAACAAAGTAGGAACCGTCAATCTTATCATAATATATCTTTTTCATACTCTAATTTTAAAACCATCACTACTATTACTATTTTATCACAAACAAATAGTAATTGATATAAATTAATATCATTGAAAAGTATCATGCCCGTGACTTTTACCAGTATTCTATTCACCCGCAAATTCAATCATTTTTAGAGACTGAACAAAAACTTTCTGTTCACAACCGGCTACAGGAATACCTGGACGTTTGAACGCATATAAAAGTTTTCCAATTTACAGGGGCTGATTGGAAAATTTTCGGCAGTTTGGGTGTTAATCGAACCTTGACTTTCCTTGGACTTTTGAATCGAATTAAGTGTTAACGCTGACTTAGAGGGAGCCAGAAACCCTATTTTCTGAAAACGAAATTTATCGATTAAACTTAAAATTTATGTTGCTTCAAACAATCACTGAATTAGCTTTGGGCCACAAATACTTTTGAACAATTACAAATCTCTAGTTAAAAAGTTTTCTCATGAATATTTCTTCTGAGTTATGAGCCCAAAGAGGAAGATAATAAAATTCTGTATAATTTAATTTTTATTGCACCCGTGGAAGATGAAAAAGGGGCTTGATTTGAATAGTAAATAGGCTCTCTTGGGCTCTGAAAGACCACCTAATATCAGAGCAATATGTTATTTTGTAGGTCCAGTAATAATACATTTTAACGTTCCTTTACATCTTTTTTCTTCATTTGTAAGACAAGTAACTAAGTATGTTAACTTATCTAGAAATTCGATTTTAGCCTTTTTGAAATTTTGGATGGATTTGAAAATATTATATGTAATAAAATTTATAGTAAAGTAATTGTAAAGTAAATACGGATTACAACACATTATTTCAATATTATCGAGCTGATCTGATCATGGAGCTACGATGCAGATACTCGAACTCATTGAGGAGTTCGAGTATCATCATCATCAGTATCATCGAGAGTGGCAACGAGTCTTAAAGCGTAGAAATGGCGAGTGTTTTTAAGAAAATGTTTGATTGACATAATGAAACAAAAGTGAGAAAGCCTTGACAAATTGCTATCTATATCTATAATAAATAAAATTGGAGTGTCTGTTTGTAATATTAAAATAACCGCTTTTTACTACATGCATATGAATGTTTAAACGGTACATATAACAAAATAACATTTTTTACAATTTTGTCTGTCTGTTTGTTTTGGCTAATCTCTGAAATGGTTGGACAGATTTTGACGGGACTTTCACTGGCAGGTAGCTGATATAATAAGGAGTAACTTAGGCTACTTTTATTTTAGATTTTTTTTTTTTTAAATCCACGCGGACGAAGTCACGGACACAGCTAGTTTTCAATATGATTATATTATATGGGCAAAACGACAACTGAACAACAAAATTTGACATAAAAACTCAGAAAATAAATGAGCACCAAAAATGATGTTTTTAAAATATTAACGAAATGAATTTTAAACAACTTTGTTATGACGGCGTCACCTGGCAGTCTGATCGTGACTGAGAGTCGACCGTTCGCAAAATTATTGAAGAGTAATTTATGCGCGCAATTTGTACATGGCGCGTATTCGCTTCTTGCGCCGTTCATCACCGCCGAATACGAAGTGATTTATCACGAGAATCATCAACCTTACAGTACAGTTACAAGTGATGGCTGCTCCCTTGATTTTTTAGCATTTCAATATTTAGTAAAATACAGTTTAAGTGTCATCTTTTAAGATCCTAGGAAGAAAAAAACTTATCACGATATTGTGTTATCGTTACATTTTTGGTGTAAACCCTTATACTAACTTCCCAATCTAAAGAAGTCTTGCAAATTTGGACAACGACCAGTTTTTGAGTGGTGAGATTTTTATTCACTGAAACCTCTCTATTCGCGGGAGAATGTTCTAAATTCTGGTGTATCAACACTAATGCTTCGTCTCTTACGGTCGAGCCCCATATTGCGTCATAAACAGACTCTTCCTTGAACCTGAAACGAGGTAATTTGTGTAATAAGGCACCATCAGTTACTGTCTTCCCGGACTTCCCAGGTCTTTTATAAATCTGCTAAAAACCTCGTAATATGAGAATAACAAAGCATATCCGCAACACTGTTAAATATTGTTGACGTATTATACTCGTAGTTCAACGTGATTGGAACTAAGTTACATAAAGGTTAACCTCGTGAAAATCAATAAGAAATTAGGAAGGGCTTTTCTAAAATAAAATTAACGAGCGCAGTTCCCGGCGGAAGGCGACGCCAGGAAGCGGACGCCACTGACGGATCTTATCTATATCTACCATCGAACCCTGTAAAATAACCATAAAGTTAATGTATTTACATTCAAATCTAAAAATATAGATATATAAAATTCAAATTCAAATTTAACCTCCTGCCAAATTTCACAGCAAGAATAAACATAATCATTCTAAATATATTAAACAGTATTTGGTGGCCTGGGGCTTCAAATTTAATTGAAGGTGTTAAAATTTTTTCACAGTCATAATCCTCTCCTAAAAACTTTTGTGCTCGGTTTTCGGCTCTTCTTTTTCATTCACTGTCCACCACTGTGCGTATATTGTCCCTCTACATTGTCGTCGTTTTCGTTGTCACTTGTCACACGTCGTTGGACTCTTCAGTATAATCTGCAGCAGTATAAAGATGTGGTATATGATACTGTAGCCGCTTCAAAACCCAGCCTGTTCCGGGGATTGAAATCCGTCGAGATTTTAGGCAAAACCCATTGCGAAACCCTTGAAAACAGTTTTTCAACATGACACAGATGCGATGGTTTTTCAATAATCTTGTCTTCTTTTTTGAAAACAGGACCACCATTATTCTGTTCTATGCCTGTGGAGTTCTTCCAATAAAAACCTGAATCAAAAAGCTTTTGAAGTTCTTTGGGTACTTGATCTTTTCCAGCCTTCAAAAGTTTATTTGTAATCGCATATTTCCCTGGGGCTTTTCTATTTTGGAATTGACCGAGAGCCATCGTGATTTCATCTCAGCTAATTTCGGACAAATCTTCTGTAAAGCTCTTTGATCCTTACTATCAGGTTTGGACCTCGAAGTCAATGACACGTTAAGCTTGATGTTAAGCTTGGTTAACGATTTCCATTCAAAGGTTGCCATTTTCGATAGAACCTCCGACTTGGACGCGACGACATTCCCAGACGTGGTACATCCACGTTTCGCCAGATCGACCCCCAATTCTACTTGATTGCTTTCCTAATCAAGAGCGTATTAGAAGTTTGTTTTTTTTGCACTTGATTTTCTGAAACAATTAATGAATTAGTATTAAAAAAAAACTGTATTATTCACTACAAGTATAAAAAACTTCTTCATTGAAAAATTATTTTATTAACGATTGAAAATTTAAACAAGATATATGACAGGGAGAGTGTCATCTAATAGTAGGAATTTAATAACTATAACATTTTCCAATAAGAAAATAATAAAATTAAATATGCTTCAGAATATAAACAAAATCTCCTTTTTAAATCTTGTAAAATAATATTTCGTTATTGACATTAAAGTTTTTTTTTAATTTAGTGAAAAAAGCAACGAACCGTTTCCTTTTTTCTAGCTGGCCAATTGAAACGTTTCCAGCTCTCTGAATAATTCATCTTTCGTTTGAACAAAGACGAAGTGGGCCGCGCGGCGATTCTTTGATCTTTTGTAATTGGAATCGATGCTCATATTAAAAAGAGAAAATTCTTTAGAGCAACCGATGAAATGCACCGAAGCCATTTTCTTCAAGACGATTAGGGACTCTGATTTCACGCCTTCAGAAAAAATTCCCCACGGCTTCCTCTTGTTCTTAAACATTTTATTCAATGAAATAACTATTATTGTTCATTCATGGCACTTTTTCTTTTGAATTTCAGAGCAACAAAATTTCTGGCAACCACCCAGGTAATTTAATATAAGGACGTCAGTCTTGCAATATGTGAGCTTGTGTGTTCAAACTGTTTGGTTTGATGTTCTTTTCACTTCGCCAACATCTGAAGTAATAAAATCTAAGCAAGTTTGCTTACATA
The DNA here is from genome assembly GCA_003671415.1 of Megathymus violae. Taxonomy (NCBI): domain Eukaryota; kingdom Metazoa; phylum Arthropoda; class Insecta; order Lepidoptera; family Hesperiidae; genus Megathymus; species Megathymus violae. Next base: position 7,613,798 of record PDGT01000010.1, read on the forward strand.
ACTTACGGTAAAAATGGTTTAAAATAGGTTCTAAATACTTTTTATTGTGAGTAATATTAAAGCTATAAAGAAATAATTCAGTGAGATTGTAACCTCAGTAAAAATTATATATGAACAAATCAAATTTACTACTTTAAACGAATTTGTTTTATGCGTCGTTCAGTGAATTTTAAAGTTTCATCGAATTTGTGATAGGTGTATCAGAAAAATATTATAATTATTAATTCAAACAAATTTGCTTTAAGAAGTCATTATTTTTGTGTATAAATAATATATTTGATTGATTATTAAATATGTTATAATTTTATTTGTAGTCTTTCCAATGTCAAACAGGTACTACTTACCCGTCACCGCTTTGCTTTCATACTGAGAAGCTAGATCTAAACTAAACGAATATTCAAAATAACACTAATTTCACTGTTTATGATTGAAGTACCCAATCATCATTCGTAAAGTATTGTTAAACGCAGAGAACATTAGGGGTTCACTCGTTGGGTCATTTCAAAAACTTTTTCCTTACCTACCCTAATATATTTTTTATTACTTTATATTTTTAGAGGTCGATTTTTAAATCCATACTTATTTTTTATTGCAATAACTAGCATTGCATGCTTTATTAAATTTACTTTAGTTTTCTCATTTTTTGCGAAGTCACGTATCTACATAACCACCGGAAAATTTTGTGTCAGTGATAATAATGATGGTGATAAATATGATGACATGCGACATTATCTTATCAATTAGTAGTTAATATTCAACTTACCGAGACCGATATCAAACTTGACTGGTCATTATCAAACCCTGACGGCCCCTAAAGGTCAGGTTCATAAAATATTGTGTATGCTTTTAAATATTTAAGCCCAATATATTAAGTTCAATGAACGGTGTAAAAAGTCGTATTAACTGAAACTACTCGAAAGTATACGTATGACTTCATTACCCTGTGTAGTATTGGGATAAAACATAGTCTTTGGTAAGTTAAAAAAATCATTAGGAGCCCTGAAAATTTTAAATCAAGACATCAGGCAGGTCGGATTCGAAAAATATTTAATTATATTTAAGTATATAGTAGTATTATATAAATAACATCCACCACTTCCATATTGACAAGGTAAGATTCGCATAATATTCAATATAAATTTCCTTTCATCACAAGAGCAATATCGTACACACTGATGTCTATCGAAATTACTTTGGCAACTCTATCAATAAAGTCGCAAACTTGTGCAATAACAGATATTATCGATTACATAATAGAGGGGAGTTTGCTGTCCAACCAGTCCACCGTTGTCTCCACTTGCTTAGTGAGAAATATCAAATATTGTTATCCACCGTAAGACAGTGAGTTTCACAGAAACGTCCAACCTAGGCACTTAAAAATGTTTTATAGTTAGTTTTACTTCACTGGTAACCAGGCCGGTGAAAAATCATATCACCATGCAATGGGAATTTATACTCTGTGTACAAAACATAGTGGCCTTCGTAGATAAAATAATTAATAAATGCTCATAATCTCAAACCTTCAATGTTGGATGTGACAGAGCATAGACAACCAGTACACAACAGTACCTTAGTAAAAATATGTATCTATTACAAAAGAGTCTACCCTCGTCGGGAATCGAACCCTTCACTTCGGAGAAGGGAACAATACGGATTAAGCTATAAATCTAGTCTATAAAGTAGTAGTATATGTATAATACAAAAGGAATGTGACGTCATTGGTTTTTCGTTAATCGGTAAGTGTAAAACCGAGCATTGTTATAGCAAGATCACTTACACTCGTATATTCGTGATCGTGCTACAAGTATGCCTGACTTTAGTATCGTTGCCTTGAGTAATGAATTTATTACACCATTATGAATATTTAACGTCCACAGATGGCAATGCTGTCGAGCCTAGCGTAAACCATTCGGAGTAAAATTAATCCTTGCGTGCGGTTTCCGTTGCGTAATAACTCGGTTTTACGTTTGATTTGAACTAAGTGATCTTGTTTGACATAACTACTCAGTTGACGTAAGAAGAGCGCACATTTTGCTTATGGGAACTCCTGATCATATATAATGGATACATATACAATGCAATTATACGTGTCACGTAATGTATGTCAGACAGACTCCTATAATTTTATTACAATCCATAATCGTCCCACTATTAGACTCGGCCTCCTGTCACACTTATAGTCCACTACACTGACCGAATGCGAATTGATAGATTTTACACATCATTTTATATATTATGGAGAACTCTCAGGTACGCCGATATTACACGATGTTTTCCTTTACTTAAGAAAGTGATAATTATTTTGTACTATATTATTATTATATTATATTAGTTATATTACTATTGTACTATAGTATTGCAAATTTTTTTTAATATGATAAATAATGTTTTTGTTGTCAGAATATCTTTTCGGACATGGGATAGTTTCAGGACGATACTTAAAATCGTATTAATTATCCTAATCATACAAAGAAAAATAAATAAATTGAACAATAGGGCGATCAGGGCTATCTTAGGCTATGCCGGGGCCCTTGGCCGCATAAGAATTTGGGGTCCCGTTGAAAAGTAATAATTGAATTAAGTACTTATAACCTAACAACCACTAAACCTATAAAAATATTTTAAATTTAAGGTGCATGCCGAACAGCTCAATCGGACGCTACAAGATGGTTGAAAAATAGACTATGAACAAAGATACTTATATTTAGATATTACAAGTCGAATAAAACCATTATGTTGTGAAAAAAAATTAAAAACTAAGATTTAAATTAAAAAATGTCGAAGGTAACTCTCGGTAGGCAGTATATATATTTTCTTGTCGTGTAACCGAATAGATATGTATGTTGGCCTTTCGGGAGGCCCGTGAGGTTGGGGACCCTGGGCACGGGCCCCGTGTTTCCTTATGGTTTTACATAATACATTTTGTTTTACAAAATATTTATATGTTAATTTTCAAATATTTTTATTTTTTCTTTTTTTATTGAAGCCGTTGTAAAATACGGTTAAAGTATAGTGAGAAGTGATGTTGACGCAAAATATTAATAACACCGTACATAGCGCGATGCATAGATACACTTGCATATACACTTATTGCATATACACTTGATTGGATTTTGTATTTGCGTAGGTTCCTTTAGTGCTTTAGTCAAATTAATAATAGTCTGTAATGTGCAAGAAAAATGACTATCACAAAAGCGTGCAGCACCAACGTTCCGTCAGTCTTTCAGAATACACAAAAATCTAGACAACCTTCAACCACGAGGAAACGACTATGAAGATATACTGAAATTTTTTATCTGAAACTTAACAGTAAAATACCATCGACTCACCACATCCACCTACCACCACAAAATTTAACCTCATCAACTTTATGAGGGTAGTCCACAGAAGTTTAAAATTTAATCCTGCTACGGGTAACAGACTAGAAAAGTTATCCGACCCAAAGTTTGACAACATCCTTGAAGGAGAATATTTGTATAAGTAGCTTGTCTTACGTATCGTTAAATAAATCCGTAAGAGTAGTTACTTTACGTGTAACAGTTACGTATTTGATAAAATATATCTATGGATTTGAAAGATAAGTAGCGAGTCAGATCGTGAAATAGGCCTAAAATTAATTACTAGTATATAACTGAAAGTTTTGCTATTTGAAATGTCAATAATCACTTTCGACATCCTTAAAATTTTTGAAGCTTTTGTTATAAACCATAGAATTATTAATTTAAGGAAACTTTAAGATATAATTAATATTCACATTATTATCCTCCTCGCGTCGATGTCCTCAATGCTGAGGGTCGTGACCCCCTCCACGGATCACTTTATCGCGGACTGTATTGCGCCATCTGTGCCGGTTCTCCGCATTGTGGATGGCTTGATGGATCTTACTGTTGAGTGTGGTGCGGATTTGGTCCGACCATCGCATCTCAGTACGTCCTCGCGGTCTCTTGCCCCGGACCTTACCGGTGATGCCTAACTTTTCAAGATTATCATCGCCCTTCCGGGTGATATGGCCGAAATACTCAAGGACTCGTTGAAGGCAGATGGTTGAAAGTCTAGTTGTGATCTTGAGTTCCTTGAGTATCGTCTCATTCGTTCTCATAGCTGTCCAGGGGATGCGCAGCATTCTTCCCCAGTACCACATCTTGAACGCGTCAACACGTTTGCGGTCATTTGCTCTGAGTGTCCATGTTTCGGAAGGAAAATACCAATGTTCGGACCAAACTCAATTTGGTATTATTCCTGATGTTCCTGTCTTTCCATATTCCTTTTAGTTGGCTCATAGCTCCCTTGGCCACCATCTGCTTGTTCTTGCGGTATCTGCCAGTCCAAAAAGTGTCTAATGCGCCGGTTAAATATATGGAGTATGATTTTGCTGGCATGCGATATTAAGGAGAGGGTCCTGTAATTGTCGCACTTTGAGAAATACCCTTTCTTATGCAGGGGAATTATAACAGCTCTAGTAAAGTCTTCGGGCCATTTTCCAGTGCGCCAGATGTTGTTGCATATCAAGTGTAGTGTGTCGACGCCTTTGTCACCTAATGATTGCAGGACTTCAGCTGTTATCATGTCAAGTCCGGGGGCTTTTTTGGGCTTAAGTAACTTCAGCGCAGCCACCACTTCCTCTCGAAGGATATCTTGTTCAAGGTCAATCGAAGTCCAGTCCGTTTGCCATGGATGTGTATTGATGCCGTCAGGGTTCTTGTATAACTGTTCACAATAGCCCCTCCAGCGTTCAGCAATTTTGTTCAGTTTATGAAGAACTTGGTTGTCCGCGTCTTTTATGGTCCAAGTTTTAGGTTTGGACTGTTTTGCTAGCAATCGGACTTTCTTGAAGAGGTCTCCAGCTTAGAACATCTTCGAGTGGTTCTCAATCTCTTTACAGATTCCCTCTATATAGTTGTTTTTGTCTGACCGTTATTGTGTGTCAATAGTTTTGCAGAGGACTGAATATGTAAGGGCATTTTCGGGGTTCTGTAGTCCGTTTATTTTCAGGTCTTTCCCTTGTTGTATGAGAACCCATATAGGTTCTGAAATGAAGCGTTTCTTCTTAATATCCGGTTTCCTGACTGACCTCACCTTAGCATTAAAATCGCCAAGAACAAGGGTGATTTCCCGGTTTGGAATTTTGTGTAGGGTGTCGTCCAGCAACCTATAAAATCCATCAACAATATTTTCTGAAGCCTGTGTCGTTGGTGCGTAAATCTGAACGATGTGAAGATTGCAAAGTTTGCAATTCAGCTTCAGAGTAATTATTCTGTCAGAAATTGGATTGTACCCGAGAACGGATTTGTTGATATTGGGAGGAACTAGGACGCCAACGCCATGGGTAATCTCTGATTTGACTCCTGAGAAGTAAAATGTGTTCCCGGATGTTGTGCAAAAATTACCATTACCGCGCATGTGTGTTTCGCTGATGCCTAAGATACTTAGATTGTAGTATTCCATCTCTCTTTCCACGATGCTGAGTTTGCCTTTATTGAGTAGACCTCTTGCATTCCAGGCTCCAATACGATGGTGATCGCGTATTGGGACCTTATTTGAGGTTTGGATTCGGTCGCCAGTAGCAGCTCTCCCTTCTGAAGCTTCGCGAATCACCTCATGGGGAGTTTCGGTTGACCATTTCACACTAGCCAGCCCGGATACTGGATAGCTCCGAGCGTTAGTCGGGTCGCATGACAAGTCACTATATCTTTGCTGTACATCCATTGTGTGGGGGTTTTCTTGGGAAGGTGTTATATGTGGTGGGTTCCCTCGTCCTTCCACTTTCAGATTTTTAGAGGATATTTAACTCCTCTCAGCTCCTGTAGCCGCTTCGCCTGCTGAGTGCCTGCAAAGTTGTCAGGTTACTTGACCGCCGCCCGATGATCGGCGTGGATGTTTTTACGGCGTGAGTTGCCGGTTTGTCTTATTAGTCGCCTTTTACGACATCCCAGGACGAGGCGGGAGTGATGCTATTTTACATAAGTGAACCCGGCATCACATTATTATAGCCATGTTTAAAACCTGCCAGTGATTAAATTGCAAAAATTCATCGATGATAAAGCGTGTAAGAATAAGTGATACTGATAAATCATCGATGTGAATATTATACTTACATAGCTTTATATTGAAATTTTAATATTTTATAATAACGTCTGTTTTTATCTAGATTCCAAAAGGAAGAGGTTTCGATTAATTTAGATAAACATATGAAACTTTCACCAATATATAAAATATCACATTGCCTAATTATCATCATCAATCATTAATAGAAAATTAATTATGAGACCTAACTTATAAATAGGTGGCTGAGAACATAGATATTTATAATACTGACATAGATATTGACTGTATAAGAAAACAAATGTGTTCCTTTCATATAGCCAATATATTATATTATGTCGGCCAATACTAAATGAATCCTTCGGTGTAAAACAGCCTGCCCGGGTTCATATGACGAAGTCTCCCGAGCGAATGCACAGACTTATTAGAGATGCCGTATGTGCCATGTTGCACACTTCCGTTTCTGCTGCCGTAGCAGACGGACCCCTCCGACATACTCTTGAGTAAGTCATCTTATTTTTCGACTGCATTACTGTGTCGTCGATACCGCATCGACCGCGACTTAATTGTTGCCTTATTAGTGTCATTTTGTGTTGGCATCAAATAAGTATTCGTTTCGCGTTTGAGTTGGTGGATACCTAACGGTGACAACGAAGCCAGCTAGCGTTGACCCGGTGCGCTTCTCAGTCCTCTCGGACTGAGAGAAACCGGAGACCCGATCCCACTGCACTGGGCCTTCCCAGGGTGACGGTTAGTGGCTATTTCCGCTAGGGATAGTCACTGTTTTCGTAGTCTCGCTTATTCTATCTTTGTTTTTAGATTTTGTCGTTTCGTTCTCGAGTCTCTCCCTGCCGCGGCAGGGAGGATTGTTAGGAAGGATGAATCCATCCGAAATAGGATTCCTGCGTCGCATTCTCGGTGCCCTGACTCCGTTCCTCAAGGCGCCCCTCGATGAGGCCGCACTCATTCAAGCACTACAGACTTCACAGACCGACTCACCCGCGTCCCCTGACGCCCCTCAGGCCTATGACGTCGAGTTCTCCGACGCTCATTCTATCTCGTCGCGTAAGCGTCCGATCGAGTCCGATGGCTCGCTAGGTTTATCCGACGACGGTACCGTCACGCCGTCACAATCCGACGACCAGGCCTTTCAGCCGGTCGAGTCCAAGCGCACGAAGTGTCTAACTAAACGCGCCGCGAAGGCGTCCACAGAGGAAAAAACCTCCCTCCCTACCCAACCTATCTCGCTCATGTCCATCGAGACCAGCGCCCCGTCCTCCTCATCCAAGCAATTCCCTCCTACCAAACCAGCATCCCGATGCTCACCCGTCCCTCCTAAAATCAAGGCCCCGCCACCGGTAT
>PDGT01000010.1:7622070-7751968 GCA_003671415.1 Megathymus violae
ACCTGCACTTCGATCTCCAGCTTCCGACAATCCAAAAATTCTTCAAAGATTATAGCACATCATTCTTTAAATCCTCAGAGGAACATAGTAATCCCCTTATCAGACAGGCAGCGGACTGCACCGCCCCTAGTCTTTCAGGCCGCCAAATCAGGCGGCCAAGAAACGCTCTCAGCAATCCCCCCGACAAGTTATCTTCTGACTTGGACCGCCGTCTGGCGGCCATAGTCAAGAATTCAAACAATATCAGTTAGTAGCGTCCTTAAGACGCCACATAGTCTCACCATTCGACAACACCTTCAGTGTTAACAACAAGCGTATGCTCCCTCGGGAGTACCGCTAGCACCCTATCCTTCTCTAAGGATGGGTCGCAACCGATGAAGGCTTAGAGGCCATAAGGCCAAAGCCAACGGGTGGTGTTTAGTGGGTAGGCCTACGGGAGTCCCACATAACCAGAGCAGCCGGCTGCCTGGTATGCTAGGAGCATTCACCGACCCCCTCCCGCGCTTTTCCGGAGGGTAGCCCACTTAACATCTCTGGGCGCAAAAAAAAAAAAAACCATGTTGCATTAACTAACATACCAATGCGGCGTTGTCAATCTAACATTCAGAACATCAATTTGCGGCGTTGATATACGAGTAGTGTAGTGTGTTAGATAATGGCAAAATTTGATGCAAAAAATGTGTTAGCGCTTCACCACGCTTCGAGATTCGAGCTAGTATGTGCGTATGCTCAATAATGTCGGTACAGTCGATAGTTGGATGGATAACGGTAATTTTTACGTATTTGGAAAGTTAAGCCATGTCACAGGCATTGAATTGAAATTTCGACGGATGAGCCACTTGTCTCCAATGCTAATATTCTTTAAGCCTTTTCAATCAATAAAAGAAGCCCATACTTTACAATGGGCCGCTAATGGCTTGAAGCCAATATTGTTTGCTCTGATCTGTAAGTCACGTAACGGTTGTCGTGATCTGCATACTATTGCATCACTCACCTGTTTAAATATCAAAATTCTTTTCACGTTTGTGACAATTCCTTGTACTTGTGATAATATACACGAATATGGAAATGAAATTACGATAATATTTCTTATAATGTGAACTGAATAGTAAAGTTCAGAATCGAAGGAGAAAGGGAAAACATGTTCCATTGCCATGGACTCAAATTTGAAAAATACGGTTTTTTTTATTTGGTAGTATATTTTAGTTGTTATGTAAATATACATTTTTTATCCATGCATAAATACATTATGTTATAGCTGTTGCTCTGCGAATTATATGGATCACAGTAGTGCACTTTCAAAAGCTTAAATATTTGATGGTCAATTAATAATATATTAGTATGACCAATAACTTCGCTAATCTTTGTTTTTGTTCGTGTTCTTTTTGTTTTCTTTGTAATTATGTTTGTGAAAATTAATTGCAGATGCACTGTGTCTAAGCATAGTATGGTACCGAATGAATTTAATCTGTCCTTAACCAGCTTTAACATGTTTATAGTTTACATTTTATGTAACTCTTGTAAACTTAAGTTAAACATTTTATAGTGTATGTTAGATGATTCGAGACATGTTCGATGTTCACAGCGCCGAGTCAACGACGACTTTATATCGAGACGAACTACCTACGAACTTCTGACAACTTTTTAACTGAACTTTATAGCAGAATTTCTATTCGATTCACAAGTATTTAATACACTTTATCCTCTATTGGTTACTGGTCGTTCCGTTTCAGAAATTACAATACTTACGATTTTAAATATTACCAAACTGCAGCTAAAACAATTGTTACTCATTACGATCAGACGCTTCATGTTTTTTTATGTTCACCCCATACTCTTAAGCCTTTCAAATAAACAAAGACTTTGTTTTATCCTACATAAGTATTGTTAAAATTCTGCGCAAGAAAATAAATTTAACGAAGCAGTAAAATAAGATGTGGTAAAGTTACTGAATAGTCGAATTGTTTTCAGTATTTTTTTGGTTTATTATATAAGTAAAAATTGATTATTTATGTAATATATCAAGAATATGTTCAGAAATGCATTATACATTTGTAATAGGTACATCTAATCTGATACTTCGAGCAACTTTTACTAGTTTTCGTTAAATTATCGCAATCAATGACAAATAATGCTAGAGTTCCCCAGGGGTCCATCCGGGAGCTGCTGCCTATCATGCTGCATTTCAACGGTATGCCCATGATTGGTGTCTATGGGTTCGCAAGGGACAACAAAGTTGTGAAGAGATGCCTGTCGAGCTTTTGGACCAGTAAAGTTCAAATAGAATCCAAAAGAGAGGCTATGGTTGAGCATGTAAATCTCACACTTTAGGCAGTGTCTGAATAGGACAATACCAATCTTGTAAGATTCATCGCCTCAACAACGCGGGCGTGTCTGTTTACCGCCAAAAGGGGCTGGTTGATTTTGAGTCTGACTTTTCATGTTGTGTGTATTTTTTAATATACCGATCGCTTTCAGTGGTTAGAATTAGAAATTTCCTTGAATTTTAAATTTGAATCCAGTGCATTTTATTGAATCCAAAGTTGAAGCAGCCGAAGGGAATTAGGGGCCCTGGTGAGGGTGCGGCGGTATTTCAGACCGAAATAACTTGTATACAATATATAAAGTGTTGGTACGGGTGTATTTGAAATTGCTATCACATCTGGGCTGGTGTTGCCACCTGTTAGCATTTTATTCATTAGAGAGGCTTATTGGTGACCCAAATTAAGTTGCGCCTAACCTTCAAAACCTTGAGCACAGGTGCAGAGTAACTATCTCTCGGTGTTCTATAGTATACGGTTCGGACACTGTTTGCAGGAAGTAGGTACGCAATCTGATTCCCCGATCCTCTTTCAACTATTGAACGATTCGACACTCGGCGATTACCCGTTCATTCGTCGTAAACATCACTCCGGTACGGATGACGCGTTTTGCTTCGTCATTTATAGTGCGTACCGCTAAGTATTGTAATAGTCTGCTCGCATCAGTGTTTCCACCCCATTACAGTGTGAATGAGTTTAAAGCAAGAGTGAATAGGTTTTTCCTAAGTTAATGCGCTTTACCATTTAAGGTTAGAAAGAAAAAAGAAAATATATTTATTCACAACTTGTACAACAACACACGTAAACAAAAAATCTTAAATACCGATATAAAAACATAATATAAAAAACACAGACATAAGGCAAAAATTAAATTATAATTTAATGACAGTGTGCCGCAGCCAGTGTGATCCGGCTGCGACGCCGAATTTTTTTTCGCCCCCCCTACTACTACTACGGCATCTTCCTACGCCACTGCCCTCTTTGGCTTGTGCCTCTTTCCCTGTTCTCTAAATAATTTTTAATATCATAAAATTCCTGATGTTTTCAAAGTGTTCATTATTTCGTATAAAGAATCAGCTACATCTATGCGACTTATCCATATGTAGTAATTGATATTCTCCAGGCATGAATGACCCTCTACGGCGTTTCAGACGATGCCGATAAATATCGTACTCGTATATAAATGTGAACTAATCGGAAAAAACGGGATTGCACTGAAAACCAGCAACCGTAATTAGAATTAGAAGCCGTTCCATAGCACAGGCTGAATGTAGTGTTATTTCGTCATGTGATATAGTATCGGTGTCTATTGTAAGTTTAAAATATTTTGTATATTATTAATAAGATACCATTAATTAAATATAAGTACTTTCCTTTCGTTAGTAGTACGATGATATTATGGCGAAATAAATTTTGCTTCTTTCCCATTTTTAATATAAAGACTGAATGCCCAAGTTTCTCAATATGAATAATAGCAGTTTAACCCATTGACTATTAAGCGTGTGTATTAAAACTGCCAGCTACGAGATATCTCGTAGTGTTTTTTTATTATTAAAAATTATTGTAAATGCTATTACAATATTATATCAGTAACTTAATATAATTATATTTTGTAAACTTCCATGTATTCTTCAAAATAAAACCTTGGCACCCAGGGCAAGAACGCCCTAAATATGTCTGGCAGTCAATGGGTTAACACCTGTTATATTACTGTAACACTTGCTGATATAACCTATTGGTTAATAATACCAGGAATTCAGCTTCAACTGATGTAACTACTATTTAATCTTAAAACATGCGGGCTTACACAAATACGTGCATAAATATAATATCAAGTAAGTGAATATTTGATGAAAACAAATACCGAAGTATATTTTTTTTGAGAGAGAGAGAGAGAGAGAGGGAAAAAGGAGACAAATTGCAATGATAGGTATCCAGGTCACGCGATGGTAAGTAATCATTGCACATTTACAAATCCGAATGTTTAGTTAAAAACATTTCAAGATCACCTTCTAGGCACACAGTAATTTCGGCTTTGAATAGGGGAGGTTGATTTGATCTTATGGTAGCACCTTACTTCAAACGCTTTTAATGTTGAGCTCTTTGAATTCCATGAATTTTCGATCCCCTTGAGGTCATCAGTATCTTTGCGCCTTTAGTCTGATTGAAGAGACGTAGTCGAGATTGAGATCTCTGTCGGGTACTTTTCATATCTAATGGTTATCGACCATCGAAAATAGAGTTTGCTCGTTGTCACATTAAGTAATAATGTCATCGAATTTGTATATCAGTCTGTGTGTCTCTGGAATGAAAATATCAGTGTGAAAAGTGGTTTTTGTCCACTTTAGTACCTTTTACGTAAAACTACAACGTACTTGTTATTATTTTTTATATAATTTGAGTATAAAACGTAAGCGCGGGTTATAACCCGGGCAGTTTGAAAATTGTTGGAAAAATTCGTATCAATTGCGCTGTAATTTTCAACATTATATTTTCGAACTATACTGGAATAAAAGCTCACTGGTTTATATGTCGAATATTCTAAACATTTATTTTACAATTGTATAACTTATTAGGTTTTATAAATGTTTAAATTTTTAAATTCGTTCACTCATATGAAAAAATATTTTCCCTATTCTTCGAGTCGATTGATGGCGTACCGAAGCTACCATCAAAAGGGTATTGCCTCTTAAAATACTATTTGCATTCGTTTCGTTATTTCTCCGCAGACGTAGCCCGGGGACTGGTATTAACCAGTCAGACCGGGCTTGCAATTTTATCTTTTATTATACAATAGCTTTTAAGTTCAGAAATAAAATATCTACACACGATCATACTTTCAGTAAAATGTTTTAAAATCCATTTTACTTAGGAGTATATTGATATTCAATCAATATACATTTATGTACAGTAAATTTTGCAATCCACTTAGGAAAAAAAGTTGGTTAAATCTGCATCATACTCAATTAAACTTAACTACAAGTTATCCAGAAATATTTTTGTTTTCCTGTAGAAATGTTAATAGTTCCATATGATTTTCATTTGGTTTTATTATATAAATTGTGCCTTCATTAGGCAATTTAGATTCAAAACAACATACATAATCTAAAATGTTGATATATAAAGAAATATCAAAATTTTAGATTATGTTGTCTTGAAGATAGAAGTGAAACGAGACGATGAGGAAATAAAACTGACCAATTTACATGTATTTTCTTCAATCATTATTTTGAAATCTATAAAAAAAAATCGAATACGCCTCTAAAAAGTTAACCCCAAAAACAGTTACACATTTGGTACACAATCGTCACTGAGTCCCCAAAGTCTACATTTCCAAATTTAAACTGTCCGTTAAATAAATTAAAAGAAAATTGTCTGTGACTGACGGACAGATGCGAGTGCTATGGGTTCTTTTATCGAATATAAAATGTGAAATCTTAAAATTGCTTCAAATTTCGCAAAACTCACATACAAATACGTTATTAGAGCAACAGCGGTGGCTGGGTAGGTAGTGTGGCCATTAACAAATCCAACCTAATTACGTATAGCTATGTTAGGTCTGACAGAGCTACTAAGAAAGTTAACATAAAAATAATTTAATTCTAGTAACAATTGTTTGTTTTCGTTTTAAATAAAAATTACTTATTTTGTTTATAAATTTGTAGGAGGCATATGTATGCTATAAATTTTTAATTTTTAAATTGGTGGCATTTTGCGTTTTGTTTTTTTTATTCATAGTGTTTCTACAAATGAAATTTAGATAAAAAAATGTTAACCTTAATTATATCTAATTATGAAACCATTTTATGATTAATATGTAGTATTTACAATACTTACATGTTTTTATATCTAGTATTTTGGCACTCGCATAGTTTGTAACTCTTATAGTACTCCTTTGGTTAACTTCTTTTATAATTTCCTGTATCTTTTATACATTTATTCTGTAATTTCTTTATGTATTTTATTAGGTTTCATGTTTTATTATTGTTGTCAAAGATTTGACAAACGTCCTAAATTATTGTCATCATGATTACTTTTATTTTTAAATTGTATAATTTCTATTCTTTTTGGTAATATTATTTATTAGGTTGAATAGTAATTTTAAATTCGTAAATAGAACATAATTAGAAGATCATTCCAGAAGATTCGACATATAAAAGGCGAGCTGTGACGACATGACGGGTCTCTCTCAGTCTCTCGCGTGTTGGTCACAATACTGGTAACTTGAAACAGTTTTCTCGCGTGTGGGTCGCAAGTCTTGGATCTCTACACTACCAGTCTCTATCAGTCTCTCTCGCGTGTGAGTCGCAACTCTTGGATCTCGACGCTGACAGTCTCTCACGTGTGAGTCACAACAGTGATAACTTGAAGGAGTCTCATGCTGATCTACATACTTCGTGCGCCCTAACGCACGCCTGGTTAAGGTGGTCTCCGTGTGCTGTACACCAGACAATTTACGCGTCTCGTGCGTATTAACGCACGCTCCAGTCGCCGAGGTCTCCATGCGCTGAACACCGGGGACTCCGATCGTCTTGTGCGCTCTAAACGCACGCTTCAGTCGCCGAGGTCTCCGTGCGCTGAACGCCGGGGACTCCGATTGTCTCGTGCGCTCTAAACGCACGCTCCAGTCGCCGAGGTCTTCGTGCGCTGCCCGCCAGAGAAGCGACGGGCCTACCTTCTTACTTACAAGTGACCTTCTTTTTAGTTTCTTAAACTTATACCTCCAGTTTGTAACCGCCAGGAAGTCTTAAATACATTATATATTCTAAAAATATTTAGATCATTTATTATAACATTACAGTTTGACGCCCAATATAAAAATATTTTTCAAAATTCTAAAACTACACTTGCACAAGTGAATTACTTTGTTTTTCCTTTTGGTTTACTTATTCAATCTTTTAGCTTCTTATTTTCTTTTGACGACCCTGAGATTCTTTCTTACTTTCTTTCTTGGTGGTTACAACTTTTAATTTCTTTACTTCTTTATAACTTAGTATTTAAGGACCATTTAGATTTTCTCAATTATGGCTAGACCTTAAATCTTTTAAATAACGCTGAACTCGAATATAAGATTGTTGATTTGGTTAGAGATATATAAATCTTATATAAATGCTCCTTCCGAGACTAAATAGAGTACCACACACGCAGCGCACGAAGACCTCGGCAACTGGAGCGTGCGTTTAGGGTGCACGAGACGATCGGAGTCCCCGGCGTTCAGCGCACTCTCCGTGCCTACCTTCTTACTTACAAGTGACCTTCTTTTTAGTTTCTTAATCTTGTAACTCTTGTATTTTAGTCATTGTAACCGCCAGGAACCGCCACGAATACGCCACGTTAATACGCACGAGACGCGTAGATTGTCCGGTGTTCAGCACACGGAGACCGCCTTAACCAGGCGTGCGTTAGGGCGCACGAAGTATGAGCATCCAGCATGAGACTCCTTCAAGTTATCTCTGTTGTGACCCACGCGCGAGAGACTGTCAGCGTCGAGTTCCAAGAGTTGCGACTCACACGCGAGAGAGACTGATAGAGACTGGTAGTGTAGAGATCCAAGACTTGCGACCCACACGCGAGTAACTGCTTCAAGTTACCAGTGTTGTGACCAACACGCGAGAGACTGAGAGAGACCCGTCATGTCGTCACAGCTCGCCTTTTATATGTCGAATCTTCTGGAATGATCTTCTTACTATGTTCTATTTACGAATTTAAAATTACTATTCAACCTATTTAATAATATTACCAAAAAGGATAGAAATTGTACAAATTAAAAATAAAAGTAATCATGATGACAATAATTTAGGACGTTTGTCAAATATTTGACAACAATAACAAAACATTAAAACTAATAAAATGCATAAAGAAATTACAGAATAAATGTATAAAAGATACAGGAAATTATAAAAGAAGTTAACCAAAGGAGTACTATAAGAGTTACAAACTATGCGAGTGCCAAAATACTAGATATAAAAACATGTAAGTATTGTAAATACTACAAACGTTATAAACTAACTTAGTTACGCTCCGGCAAACATCATCTTAAATAAATAGTAACAATGTGCCCTCAGGATTAAAGAGTTATAATAAATCTCTTCAATGTATTTGGACAAGTAAAAAGACCAATCAATATAAATTTCACCAATAATTAACAGTATAATCGAAAGTTATACAAATTATCGCGAATTTTGCCTAAACTAGATTTATTGTAACAACTTGGCAAGTGTTATCGGGTTTCAAGTTGTTTTATTAAACAAAGCTAAATATCTTAAACAGTATCCCATTTCCATTACATAAACAAACACAATTATTTACTTAAGTCTCTTTACAACAAATTCTAAAGAGAATGAATTTATGAAGGTCAAATTGTCCTTTACAGACTAAAATAATATTGATTGACACTTGAAAAAGGTGTGGGTAAATATATTAGACACAATCCAAAGGTACCATATCTGTATATTTCTACTACAAGCAATGTCAACCATTCAGCGGTGTAAGAGGCAGCGTTGCAGAAACAATTAACAAGCTAGTCCTTCGATTTCCTTTTTCACTAGTGCCGGTGCCGCCTTTATTCTTACAGATCTCCGTGGGCGACGGAGTTCAAAAGATGTTTCGTTTGCAGATAAATAACGTCACATCCCGAAAACAGCCGCCAACTTGACGAGACCATAGTTCAAATTCAAATTTCAATATGACTATAGTTAACTATTAGACAAATTTGCGATACTACAATTAAATGGAGCTTGCCAATTTTAGTTGCTGCAAAGAAATATAAAAGTAGTTACAAGTGAGTGGGCGCTTAGAAATCTTAAATAAATATCATGAAGTAAATTGTCGTTAAATTTTATTGATTACTTGTGATTTATGATGATTTATGTTATTATTTAAATAATCACTTTGCATAACACTAATAGTCAGCAGTTACTATCGGATGGAATTGTATTTACATATTGATCATTAACGAATAGAAAA
Organism: Megathymus violae; assembly: GCA_003671415.1. Lineage (NCBI taxonomy): Eukaryota > Metazoa > Arthropoda > Insecta > Lepidoptera > Hesperiidae > Megathymus > Megathymus violae. The sequence goes on from PDGT01000010.1 coordinate 7,631,358, forward strand.
AATTCAGAAACGACGTGTACGTTAAAGTCATTCAACTTAACCGTTTTATATGAAGAATTAACATTTGAAATTACTACGATACACTACTATGGTGCATACAGGTCGGTATCCGTTAATGGTAAAAATGCTATCACCAGGTATTGAACACAAGATTTCATTACGCGTAGTGGCCGGTATCGTCTTTATAGTGTCATAAACGTGGAAATAACATTAAAGGGGAGCATAAAAAAGACGACCTGTGGCATTGCATTCCTGCCTTAACGCCCATAGAACGTTGAAGTTTCATTTTAGCTCGCTTTTATATTGATATTGGTGTTCCTTTTGCTTTGTATCTTTCACAAATAAAATTATTCTTTGTACAGAGACAATGTTGCAACTTTTCAAAGAAGAAATATATTTTGCTATACAATTTTATCTGGAATCAACATACGCAAATAAAATCAGATAACCTATAATGTGTAATTAAAGTAAAAAAATTATATATTGCTCACTTATTATATCTTTGGTATAAATATTTTGATACGAAAGAAATGGCATAGCAATTATCGTTCTTTACGACATTTCTTCTAAGAAATTCATAGTAATTAATTAAATAAATAATAAAGGCATTAAGTAAGAACGGATCCCTGCCGCGTAATCGAGCCAGTAGGAAAGAAATACAGTTCGAAAGAGAGGTTATGGAAGAACGTATGAATCTTATACTTCGAGCAGGCGGTGCCAGCCTAGTGAGATTTAAGGCCATAAAAACACAGACGTGTCACTTTACCATCAAGAGGAACCCGTAATCTTCAGTTGTTGTGATTTGAAGTTTCTTCAAACCTCAACTTTGGTCAGTTGATCGAGTTCAAAGCTAAAGCAAAATTTCACACTGAGGCAGCTTTTAACCCTGTATAAATCTCAGGTTCGTCCATGTGTGGAGTACTGTTGTCACATTTGGGCTGATGCTACCAAATCTTATCTGTCAACCTTAGACTCGATGGAATTTTGTCAAAAGTATTTTGTATTGAAGTATAAAAAATGTAATATTGTTATTATTGGAGGAAAATAAAAAAATAAAGTATATGAAAGGCAAAATAAATTATTTAAAACTATATTATTTTTCAAATGGTTCAAGTGCAATGTTGATGTTGATAATTTAAATAGTTTTTAAATTATTAAACATAAAGAAAAAAAAATGAATTAAAGAGCGGAGTTACAATCAAGATCTTGGGTGTAGCTAAGTTGTAATTAGCGTAAAGCTTAATAATGAAAGCTTGTGATTTGTTTGATATTTTTTTAATTTACAGGTTACTAAAGAAACAAATTTATTAATTAGTATCCAAAGATACATCCAAAATAGTAAAATGATAGCAAAGATCGCGGCATCAGTATGTAGATTACTTTAAACGAATTAATAACGTGTTGAAATTTGACTGCGGACGTAAATTGTACAGAGAAACTATATGAAGGAAATTAATTTTCTGATTAATATAACGAACACAAGCCATTAGGATACTATCCACCTTGCGTTGGCTCTTTGCCAATGTACTGCATACACACCCACTACTAAATATATATTATAGGGTTAAATCAGTGCAACACGTTATGTAAGTAAGCCAGAATGAACAAGGTACCCGCCTATTGTAGAAGCATTAAAATTAACACGCTTGTTAATTGATGTAAACAACACAGGGTAGATGCTAATGGAAGTAAGGTATCACTCAATTTAATTGCCCATACATGTGTTGAGGTTACAACGTTAATTGGAACTAATAACGTTGTCCATGCTCCATTCGTCGGTCTATATAGTACACCAAATTTTACGGTGGAAACTCAATTTATTGTCAATGTAATTATTTAAGGTAAGTGATTCAATAACATGTTTTACATTCACAAGTAAGTCTCTAATTTGTTATTTTGTACATTATTGTAAGTATTGTTTTAAAGTGATGTCACTTGTCACAGGCTCACGAACTTTTTTTATGGACGATGTCTCAAATATTTCACACTAGCGGCCCGCCCCGGCTTCGCACGGGTATACTTTATTAATAGTTTCCGCAGCGTATGCGATGAAAGAAATTTTTAAGTAAATTTTTTTACACCTTGGTTCACGTTACTGAAGTTTTAGCAAGGATCCCTTATTTTTTCTAATTATAAATATAGCCTCTGTTACTCAGGGATAATGTAACGTTCTAATGGTGAAAGACTTTTTCAAATCGGTTCGGTAGTTTTTGAGTTTATTCGTTACAAATATATAAAAATATAAAAACACAAAGCTTTCCTCTTTATAATATTAGTTTCACATACCTTGATCAACAATCTTGGACGTCTAGACTGGTTGATTGTTCGGAGCGTACGGGGGGAGACTCGTTCCCGAAACTGTAATAGTGTTTATCGAACAATGAGATATAAACGATATCATATAAATTATAATGTACTTATATACGCATGAATGTACATACCACATTTATTATATTACTTATTATATCCGAATAATGTGATGACACTGCTGAAAAGACGCAAAATGTATATGGCGGCGGCTTTACTTTCCACCGCTGTTAAAATGGCTGTCGTTGCCTGTGATACACATGTATATGTTACAGTTAAAACCAGTTTTTAGGTAGAACGCGTTTTCCCTAGATAGAACTAGTTTTTACTAAATGACTTTGTTAAAACTACAAATTAGGTTAGGTTAGGTTAGGTTCTCGAGGTGATGCGCACGGTATTGCCTCGTGCACCTCAAAGTCGGAGGGATGAAGTAGCTCCAGATTCATCCCGCACAGGGACGGGCTCTGTAGAAGAGCGGCCGCCGTCGAGACTGCGGAAGAATGCGAGAGCGTACCCGCAGTCCCGACAAAGGGCGCTCAGAGGAACACCGTGGGGTTTTAGCTAGTAGGAGTCCGACATATTCTATCAGTCGCCCCCGCGACTGAGAGGAACCCATGAGGGTTTCCCCACGTAAAAAAAAATTGTTAGGTTAGGTTAGGTTAGAATGATAGAGCACACAGCGCGCGGATGGCGCTCGGAAAGGGATTTCACCGCACTTGTCGAATCAAGGGACGTCTCGCAATCAATTAGAATAAGATTCGATGAACTTTGTGAACAGTTTTGACTGAGACTCACTTCGGAAAAACGTGTTTCGTCTAGTAAGACCTAGTTTTAACTGATATTCAATTTTGAGCATTAGTTAATTCTAGTTTTAACAAAGGAATTTAGTGAAAACTAGTTCTAACGCGAAAACGCGTTCTACCTTAAAACTGGTTTTAACTGTAACATATACATATAACATGTTACTTCAGTCTTCAAAATAAAGTAATTAATACCTATAATGAAAAAGAATGTTGCTTTTAACTGCATGCATCTTAGCTATAAAGGATCCATATCAATGAAATAACAAACAAGGTCTTCAGACAGAAAACAAATCTTCGTCACAAACTTTTTAGAATAGAGATAGTGAAATAACTACTTTGTAATTAAACTAATCCGTTTTTAGCTAAGGAATTTAATTGAAAATCATATTAAAATTATGTTTGCTTTACTAACCAACATTCAGGTAAATGCAGAAGCTTCAGTAAAGTAATGACAATGTAAATACAAGTCTTGGAGAAAGTTAGAATACGCAGCACAGGCAATATATTAGTTACAGGAACAAAGTGCCTCGTTTGCACCAAGTCAAACAGACGGACAATGCATTACTTAAATGGATACGCTAAGCTCTATAGTTTTGCCTAAGTTACTCCACAATCCGACCAGAAACTTAGATCACTGCTGTTTGAAATCCAATCGCAAACAATGTCTTGGCAAATGAAATGTCAATACTATGTCAACGTTCATCTATTCACCGTTATGAATTATGCATCCTCATGAAATTTGGTGGAGAGCTTGTCTAATACTAAGTCATCATTTACTCGATAAGATGAATATAAAATCTTTTATGTATATTATGGAAAAGTTTTAGTCAGTATTTCGTGGTCTTGTCTTTTGTAATAATTTATGTAGAACTGCAATAATCTAGTAAGTAACTCACAAACTGAGTTCGAATGCTACACGTATTTTGTAATAAATACTACAAATCGATATTTTTCTTTATTTGATGAAGAAAATTACATCGCGCAGTTTGCAAACCAGGACTTAGCTAGCTTATTGAGTAATAATGTTACCTAATATCAATATAAATGAGACCCAAATAGCCCCAACAGCAGTAAAACAGGCATCGTGATTATGATAATGACGATGAGGATGGCGATATTGAGGAAACAGAGGTGTATGCAATGAACGGGAAAAAAAATTCTAATAAATAATAAATAAATAAAATAAATAAACGTTTACACACTCACACCCCCGCGCTAGGATTCCCTGTGTTGCGGGTGGCATGGACAAGTATCACATCACAAACACCCATGAACCGAGAACAAACATTTATCTGTCACATAAATATCTGCCACGGCCTGGAATCGAACCCGGGACCCCACGCTCGGCAGGCAGGGTCACTACCAACTGGGCTACGGGGTCGTCGTACGTACGTAATGACATGATATTGTTACGAAGCTTCTCGAAAGTTTGGCTGAAAAGAAAAGGACTGCAGCCTTACGAAGTTTCTGGAACAGTCGGCCGCAAACAATAGAGGTAATAAAAAAAACGCAGGTATAAATAGAAACTACCTGGGAAGCTTCAAGCCACTCTCGACCTTATGAATTAGGCAAAAGGGGCAAATATGGCATGCATGGGCGAATATGGGGGTGTTTACTTGACCCGCTATCGTTATGTCTAAGCCCGGGTATTATTATTGACTTCCACGAAAGGCATAGAAAAGTCTGGAAGGCCTGGAAATCGATATAAATAGCGGGCAAGGTTGCCCATAGAGTATTCGGTTCCCGAATATGAAAGTGAAGAGTTCTCTCAATGCGAAATCGACCTACGATCTACAAGTGTGACTACGACTGTGGAAGTGAAGTAAAGTTTCTGCGGAACTATTGTGGCATTTCACGAACCTGCGGATCCCGCACGTAACTATATTATCACCGGCAGCAAGGTAAATATACAAATAAGCGGGATCTATATGTTCGTCCGATTGTCTTCAACAGTTTATCATTTCTTTTTTGATAATTTCAATAATAATAAACAAGAAGTACTTTGCAATACTCAATTTTCAATAATAAGTAAAAATGAAATAAAATCTACAATTTTGGTACAAGATGTAGATTGCGTTTGATGGTGTCTTTATTAAAAATGACTATTTTGCCTGTCACCTGTACCCTGAGTAACAAATATTAAACAGTGCATAATAATGTTAATAAAAAACATGTAACGAAATAAATTAATGTGTTCTTATTCGGCTCTCTAGTGAATACTAGGATATATGTATATTGCGAAGAGGAGATGGTAGCACTAAATGCAATATTCAAACGCTCTGTGACGGGACGCCTGGGAAACACAGACACACGTATGTGTTGCTGATTGCCCTGAGAATAGCGGGACTGCTATGCATTTGCTATTGTAGTACTGGAGCAAAAAAGCAATTGTCTTGTTTGCACCCACAATGGCTATCGTGGGTGAAATAGGGAAAATAAACACTATTTTAAATGTCACGGCATTTGTTTAAATTTTATTTCCGGTTGGTGGATTCTGTCAAGAGTGGTGAGTATATAGAATAGTAGGACAGGTAGTCGATATATGTAGAATGGGAACGCGTTGATGATGCTCTGGATGTTACAGATAAGCATGTTTGTATGATGGTGACCACTTACCATCAACAAAACCTTATTCCATGCAGTCAAAATTTTGTAGAATTTAATACAGCATAAAAATATTAAATATACATTGTCAAACTGTCAAAAGTTGCTATTATGTACTCATCTACGGTACTATTAGTATTATTTTACTTAGGTTGCCTTATGTTGCACAATGTACAGATTTTGTAGCTGAAAAATAAATCGAATAAGGCACTTGGATTACGTTGATTTTATTGGCGTGGTTAATTGCTTCATTTATAATAAAATGCAAATGAATCGTGTCTCCATAATATATTTATACCATTTATTTATAACAGCGATAAAATCTTACTAACTCTGTATTAATTTGTTAAATAACGTTTGTTAAAACGTAGCTGCCAATAATAGATTTAGACTTCAATGTAATGATCTGAGTTTGTAATATATGTATAAGGGTCTGATAATACAATCTGTAAAGGTTGTTAAAAGGAATATAATAGATGGTTTTGACTTTATTTAATTACTTACGTGAGAAAAAGTTGTAATTTTTTACATTAGAAAACAACAGATGCTTCAAAGAGACCAAAAGAAAAATATATCATTCACTTACATAACTATATACTAAATGTATAAACAATGTAACTAGAAATGTAATGCAGATATAAAGCACACCTGGTTCCAGGAATGAAAAATGATATTTTCTTCAGCCAGAAGACTATTGGCAGAGGTCGTGCGTTGTCAACCGTACGTTATTTGTTCACACACGCCAACGCATGCATGAAATCCTATTTTACGGCTCGTATCCTTCCGTTTAGAGCGCCTTTTGAATGGGCCGCGTCTGAGCCGGGTCGAATATCTTGCCTCGCGTGGTCCAGCAACCACGTAAAAAATCGATAAGATCTATGAAATTGTGGCTCCTATGCTAATGCAGTGGATTAGAAAATAAACGTCGACTCTTTTTGAAATGTGTAGAATTGTGATAATTACACGTGATCTGTTGAAATTATAGTTCCAAATATTAAGTAAGGAAGTGAATAGATATCTGACAGGTGCATTTATATACATGTTTCTCGTTTGAGTTTTAGAGTTCCGTACGTATTTTGAAAATTATGATTATTTGCGTCTGTTTCTTTGTCAGTCCATTACAGCTTATTTTAGTCGACTGTAATGAACGAAAAATATTTAGATGCAATACATATTATTAAGAGTTCGGAAACTGCATGGCGAGTAGTGCGAATAAAATAATTATGATCTGACTTCTAACTAAATAATAATAATAATTTATTTCAACAGTTAAAAAGTATTAGGGTCTATACACAAACACTTTGAGCCGCTTGAGCGTTGTCTTCCTTATCTTTTGTAACACGGAGAACATATTGTTATAAATTGTTCATGACATAATTAGTTGTAGTAAATTCTTATTAAATTAATTATATATATTAAAACAATTATTTAATAGGTACCCTCTTCCAACGAATCCGATTCGTACTTTACAGGCTTTTGTACCAAATTAATCATGTTCTAAAATGTTCATTTGTATCATGTTGTATCATGTTCTGAAATCTGTAAAATGTAAACAAACGTTGATTCAAAAAGTACCAACACAAATTAGTTTTGCTGAGTCATTGCTATAATTATTTATATTGAACGCTCACGTTGTTTAGTACGAACCCGGAGGTCCTTCATCGGTATTCATCGCGTTGTGGAAAGGTTCATTAAAATGCGTGGAACAATAAACGGTACCCCGCGAGACCTTCCCCAACTCGCTGAGTTTGAACCGCATTTCAATCTGTTATTCGGTATTGTTCTGCTTATTGTGCAAAACCGTGGTATCGTGATCATTTCCACTGAAAACATGTGTGCTTTTTAAATCTTGAATTTCGTCAATTAATAATTTTGAAATCGAAGTGGAGCTTGTTAAGAGCTCCTTGACACTGCAGCTCCATGCACCGTTGTAAATTCCCAAGAACGAAAAGTACATAAAAATGTGATTCAGGCAATGTTGCTTTGCTTAAATTAAATGTTTATTATTAGGTTAAGACAGCGAAATATGTAAAACAAGTAACTCGCCCTCGCTTTGCCTTACGTTTACAAATAGCATGAATGGTTTTTTTTTGTTCTTTTAAGTTATTATTAAAGTCTACGTACATTAAAATTTCCAAAAAATATTTATTGTGTGGATTTGGCGACGATACAATTATACAATTAGTGTAAATATAGCGTTCACGATCTAGTATTTATTGCAATGAAAATTTAATATAATTAATACTACTTTGAAATACACGACATTGATCTTTCATTATGTTGAAACTCCTTTTAGTAATGTTTTCTCCATCAAGGTGCGCTTAGCAATCAAAACTTTGCACTGTGAGCTTAATATCAAAGCCAGGCACGTTGTTACGAGATCTTTCACGACAACCTAGAGTTCTTATTAGTTTTGGATAGGCGTCAGGGCGGAATCGTAAGTTTAAATTAAAATAAAAAAATATTTATGTTTAATATTATAGTTCTTAAACTATGTATATAGCGTCATGTTAACAACTCACATCAGGGTTATAACTATTAAAGTACAATAATTAAAGTCACAAAAAAAAACTAACAAATACAAAGCAGAAGTAAGCTACAAAATGTTATCTGACTGGTTAAACCATTTTTTATAAGCTTTATAGTTTTAGCCGTAATCCTATACAAGGAGAAGGGACACGTGGTGTTAATTGGTCACCGCTGCCCATGGAGATCTGTTATATTAAACATATCACCGACGTATTGCCAAAGAGAAGTGGAAACGGGAAACCCGCTTATTACTGACTCTCCAGTACTGCAAGCAAAAAAAGAGATATATAACAGTTGATTTTACAAGGAGATTGGTAGCTAGCTACTCGGGTGAAGAGTATTCAACAGGGAAGACCACGAGTAGATTGAGTTGACTTAGAATTCGAAGACGGAACTACCTAGACCTGTAAAAATGATTATTTTGAAATTTATTACGAAACCGATGGATTTACCGCAAACACTAAGTCATTGCTATAAAACTGTTGTGTAGTCTTTAATTCAGTAATTTGTATGTTTGTGAGTGAAGTTTTAGTTGAAAAAACCAGAAGGGTTATAAAATACGAATTTTTTTTAGCCACCTATTATTATTATTTTTTATTTGTAAATGTCTAAAAAAATATTTTTTTATTATCAAGTATCCCTACGAATTTTATTGGTAATATTGCCGTCCCAAATTTAAAAATTTAACACAGGACGTAAGCGCAGGTCCCATTTTTTACATGCTAACCTGATGAAGTTGGTCGTTAATCAACTTTATGTAATTTTTTGTTAAAGAAAATGTAAAAACTTTTAAAACTATTTGAAATGAATGTAAAATATTTAATAAATTTTATTTATATCTCGATGTCAAATCCATGTAAATTTTTCTTTTTTCAGTATTTCGTATATTATTTACAAATAAATTTCAGATTTGTAACTAACACAGAAATTTGGTATTCGATATATGATTAATAAATTGATAAGATTTTTTTTTTATTTCCATACTTCCTTAAATATTTAATGGTTTTCAATGTTTTCTATTACATCAATATAGGTCACTAAAAATTCTTTGGTTTGCTAGCTTTAACTAAGCATTAAATAGAAGATTAGGTTAGTTATTTTAATGCTGTAAAGCGGCAAGCATTAGCCTATAAAGATACGCCCAAACGCTGTACTCTATATCTGTAAGTTAATATCGTGTTCGACCTCGCTTAAAATGAGTTACATGCGTTTTAGTCAAAATATTTCAGTAAAAAGTATTTTCACCAACATAAAGGAAAATATTTATATTCTTACTAGAAAGCCGCCCTCGCTCCGATTGAGTAAACCTGCGCTTTGCCTTAGAATATAATAAAAATAGTACCCGCACTGTTTTAGGCAAAGATTATTCTAGATATATGAATAAGGAATATATTAATTTATTAACAGCCGGGCAGTCATATGATTGATAATTTTATTTATTACCCTCTTAATAGAATATGAATATTGACTTTTTTTCCACAATATAACAGTTCCACATCCCGGGTTAAAAAGTATCCTAGACTAAGACTCAAAATAAAAGATACCATCAAAATAAAAAAATAAAATGTGCCAAGTATCATCCGTAATTTTTGTGATACGTGTTCAAACAGACAGAACGATAGAACATATATATCGATAACGAACTCTACTTACATTAAAATATTTATGTACAGATATAAACCCATTACAATTTTATTCTTAGTATAGATAATACCTATCTTACAGATGATTGCAAAATAACCACAATCACGTTTATATATTTATATATATATATATATAATCCATGACATTTTAGGTTTTATAACATTACATCCATACAGTATGCGACGCGAGGCAAATCGCGTCTTAAGTTTTTCATACATAACATAACCGCTATGAGAACTACTAGTCTTACAAAATCATGTTTAGTATCAAGCCGTAAAAACAAATAAGCTGCCTAAACCATTTACCAAACACTGATTTTGTATACAGCCGAATTGTACTGATCATAAAAATGTAATATAATAGTGATAAGTTCTGATTAACTTATACTCATATATTTGCATTAATTATTGTTATAACATGATAATGTTATTTTTCTTATACTCTTATTTTTAAAATGTGATATTAATTTACAACCTGCACAATTTAAATTACTCACCGCACTTACTAAAAATAAAATTTCAACTTTATGACGTTGTAAATCATGACGTTGGCTGTGAAAATTTCAGCCACTCGCAAAATATATTTCTAGTTTTCATTTACAGATTCACAAGTATTCTTATACCGCCCGTAGGTGGAGCTCGAATAAAATTAGCTTTCCACAATTCGTAACCCATTCCATGAAATCGCACTTTTCAATTTCGCCACACGTTTGGTAATATCAAATTGAACGTGTAAACAATGTGCTTCCATTAAAAAACTTACACATAATAACAAAGTTAAAACGGAAGATATTTTTTAAACCATTGGCTTAGGGTGGACTTTTTACTAGTTGGTGATGTTGTGCATAAAACAGTCTACTTTTCAATTATTTTATTATTTCCACCTTCAAAAATCGTAATAATTCGTATTATTATGTACATTTCACCATTTAATTTATTTTATTATATTGTAATATCATATCGTCATAGTACCCGTACATCACAACTAAAACTATGCACCACTCTTTTCCAATTCCTCAATATTCTAGCATATAAAAATTCTAACATACATTTTATTACGCTAAATCGGAACAATAAACGGGTGTAAAAAAAAACAGGTTTAATATAGAAAACTTGCACATAAAAGAGACAATCAATATCGATTGTTAATAAAAATGTTAATTTCAAGCGCGAATAGCCGAGAACGGCTTATGTCAATCGTAATTGATTGACCGATTAAATGACTACGGTAGCTTGCGGTAGTCGGGTGGGTAAACGCTACTAGCAACATTTCTTAAAAGGTTGCATGCTTTGGAGTTCTGATACGAGTATATGCGTGGGTCACTTACTTCCTCAGCAAACTGCACCGGAAAAGCATAATAAAATACACACTAGGCCTTCTCAATCACGAGGATTTTGTTTGTACTAAACTTTGAAATTGGTGTATTATATGGAAGAAAAATGTCAAACTTATTTCATCTGATTTACGAGTATGAATTTATCCGGATTATACTAAGAACTAATTATTTGAAATTGAAAGTATAATGTCAACATATGAGCTATTGTTGATTCTCAATATGGCTTAAGTAGCGTCTTTACAAGCATTACATTACAAGGGCATCCATCACATGGTAATAATTAATGTGACATGATCTATCTATTATATAACGGTAAATTAGCATGCGTGGTACAGATTGAACCTATAATTTGATTGACTATGCTGTTCACATGTCAAAATCGCTAAGGAAAAATCAATCTTTGATAATTGTTTGTATAAGTTTTTCTGAAGCAAAGCGAGGGCAGTTTGCTAGTATATAAATAAATACATACATACATATTTCCATATATATGAATTGGTAGAAATTCTTTCATTCTTCAATCGTCGTTGTCTTGAGGAAATGCTCACGTATCTGCGATTTGAAGGACTGGATGTTTGGTACTTTTATAATGTTTATGGGTAGGTTGCTCCAGAGCAGTATAGCCTGAATAGTGAAAGAATATTAATAAAAACTAGCCTTGTGTGGTGGAATGTAAGTCTCTGTCATGCGAATCACAGACGTACTGGAAGAACTCCTTTGGATATGGAGCAGACATTGTACTATTCAGTATAGAATAAAATACCGAGAGAATTCTGGAGCTACACCTTCGAAGAATAGATAACCATTTTAATTGACGACGATATTGAAAAATCCACATTTCTCAATATTTACGAAGTCTGAAAATATATCGTGTACCTACGGCTATTGAGAAGGCGCTGCTCCACCTTATTGCAAAGATGGGTCTCCCACTTTATTAGCATTATTCAAATATTCATTGGAGGTGTTAAAGATTTAATCGCTTGATTTAATTTATTTATTGCAACTGATAAGGTTAATATCCACACGAGGTGTAAAGCTTATCAATTAAAAATATCCGTCATCAATTACTTACCTTTCGTAGTTTGTTTTTGGTTACATTTATATTCTTTGTTTTGTAAAATAATCCTGTTATTAAAAATTATGACAAGCCTTAAAGAAATATTTTATTAAAATTGAAATGTAACATTTAAATAAATAACATACTCTTAATGCGCTTTAAAGACTAACGTACGATAACTTAAGAAGGAAGAAATAATAGTAGGATTTAAAATATTTAAAACCAAACTTAGTAGAAAGATGTGGCCGGGTATATGCATTTAAAATAAAATTCACATCGAATTTATAAAACAGAACACTGTTAGAAATTCTTGCAAGATTTACCTTCAAGCACTTAAATTAAATTTTCTTAATAAACATCTCGTAAATAGTTAGGTACTATTCGTCGCTTAACCGACTCCCTACATAACATTAATAGGCAATGAATCACTACGTTGTAAGCATCTAATTTTAGGGGGTGAAAGAGGGCTAACGGAAGCGGACAATGAGATATAATTAAAAGTAATAAATCTCGCAGCAGGTAACAAAAACGTGAAGAGCTTAATAACGTCGCATCTCAGCGTGGGAACACGCGTCCTGCAGAGAAACTCTCAGGCCAGTGCTTCTACCTAAAATGGACACCAGAGCCAATGCTTAATTACTTTTTAATTATTATCCTTTATCAAATATTCAGGGCTTTATTTTAAACTATGTATACATAAAAAAGAAATGATTAAATGACTGAGAAAGACGATTTTGTAAGAAAATACAGGGTTTTAATCCGATTTAAGTTTGGTTACATGTGGTGTTGTATTAACATGTGTAAAAAGTATGAATTTTATACGAATAAATGATACTAATAATGTAAAAAAAATTACAAAATCTAATGTAACATGTGTTCAAATTATTGTACTGGTATTTTGTATTTTATTGTTATAAATAATTATCAACATTTCAATAAAAGTTAACAATGTTTGCATAATTACCTCATATATGTACCTTCTTTATGTACGAGTAGGTATGTAATTTTCCGTGTATGTATATATTTTTTATATGTATATATGTATTTAATTTCATGTATGTATCTATATGTATGTTTTATTTTCTTTTTTGCACATACGAGTACATATATTTTTAATTTTCTTTCCTCTACAAATTGTACCTCTCCACACTTTCTTCTTTTCGCTTTGACCTCTACCCAAAGATTGCTTGGAAGAGATACCTATTTAGCGATAAGACCGCCCTTTGTGTTTCCATATTAGGAGCTGAGTTTTGTATTTATTTCCTGTCATTCTTATGGTGTATAATTCAATTCTATTCTATGTTTACCTCATTAAATAAAATAGTTTCGTTTTTATTTATTAAAAAGATATTTTACTTTTCGATAATTCCCTTATTTAATATCTGAAGAGATGATGTCCTAATTCTTACGCTTTTGTCTGGTAATAAAATAATCATATAATGTAATATGAAATTTATAAAAAACCTAATAAATACTCTTTATAAGTATACGCAAGCAATCAAATTGTTGTTTTTAAATGTGACAAAGTAATATCGCATGACTTTGTGTGAAGAACAATAGAAACTACGATTATAATTCAACATCACATGAGAAAAAATTGTTAAATATACATATTTTTTTAAAATATGTTTCATAAAAAATTTCTTACTCTTAAGGCCAAGTCATATTCATGATGGGAACGGGATAAATTTATATGGCCCCAGACTAATATAGCCAAGAGTAACTCATGTGGCGATTCCCAGGATCAGCTTCCTCGTAGCGATGCCGTAGCATCAAATCTTGTAGCTGAGGTACTGACTACTTTTTTGTTATTGGAAGGGGATAATATTTGTAAAAAATAATCTGTCGATTAGTAGTCACCGGTATCTACTGACAATAGTAATACCAGGATTTTTTTATATCTGTCAAGTATTTCTATAAGACTGTTGAAATGGAACAAATATCGATTATGATGATAATAGTTGTTATCTTAATATCATAATTATCTTAAAGTTAAGACTTACTTCAAATATTATTGAACATTATAACACATATCATTATTATTAGCCTCTTTATTTCCATAATGAATATTATATTAAACAAGTATATCACATGATTAATTATTACATAATATGTGCATGCATTTAAAAATAAAATATTACTATTAATAATCATTACATTTAAATTCCAATCATAATAAATAATTTCAATGTATAACACATATTATCAGTTCTTATTAATTGGAATACATTGACTTTACGTCGCTCTTCAAACACTTTATAGAATGCAGCCTGTGAAAACAATGTATTAAATTTTCTAGTTCGTTATATTCACGATGAGGCTTCCTAATTAATCCAGTCAATGTTTTGTTTTATGAGCTTTAGACTAGCTTTGTTGTACTTGTTTAAGTTGGAAATTGGAAACGACGTGCTATTTTGTTCTAAATTTAGTACAAGTATACAATTTTTTGTCATGTTTATTTTCTTTTGTTTTGTTCTAACTAGTTTATTTAAAACATACCTGAGTTTGAAAATAGTAATTAACAATTTTAAGATAGGTAAAAATGGGGTAGATTAGGTTTGATAGATTTAATAACTTAGGTTTAAGTTCCAGAAATTATTGTTAATGATGGAGTTTTTTAATGACTAATAATAACAATTTCTCTGGAAGAGACTTTATAAACCAAATACTGTATGTATTTACTGTTTTTCCCGAGTTCAATAATAATGCAACTAAATATTACGATGTGCAATACAGAATATTGTGTTGTATGATGATGGGACAAATAAGTCGAATACACTCCTACATGCTGTATAATACATTAGTTAAAATGGAATGGTAATAAAAACAACGTCCTCTCGTTCTGTAGATAAACTATATGTAAACAAAGGCCTATTTGCAAACCAAATCGTGTTCACAAATTATGAACGTACAAAATATTAATTGTTTATTTCAGAACTACGCGTGCACGCGTACAGAATAAAAATGTAACCTCAAAAATCACATTGTTACGCGGGTGGCAGTTGGATACGACAAGTTATACATACAGGGAGGGGTTGAATAATTTACGAGTGCACTAACTTTAGCCACGACGGGCCTGTTCGCTACAGATGGCCGAAGTACATATATCAAACCGGCCCAATGTTACAACTTCAATAAAACTTCAGTGAAACTTATTCAAACGCGTCGGCCGGTGAAAGCTGTTTTTAACTTCTTCTCCCCGGGGATCACCCGTACAAATAAAGAGTTAGTCGAGGTATGAAAGTCGGTTCTTTTTCTGTGGAATATTTTTGTAAGTAAAAATAAGTTTTTTGTTACTGTGTTCACAGGAAGGATAGTTTTTATATGCTAATAGTTCATAATACTTTGGGTTGGTACGTACATTTTGTAATTTTTTATGAAAATGATTGTCATTTTTTCTTGTTATGTTAAGTTTTATGTTTATCAAAAACTTTTTGAAACTAATGTTGAAGCAAAGTTATAAATTAATAATAAGAGTATGGTTAAACTCACTCTTGAAATTTGAGGTCAATAGCAAATAACTGAAATAATTATGCATTATGAAAATTCGAGCTTCATATGCGTCGCAAAACTTTATCTTGAATGCGGATAGTGTAAGGTAATTTTATGTCCAATTTAGATCCTCATAATTATTGTATACACTAACAACTTCTGTGGCTATGTATAAGTTAGCTAGCTCAAACATTAGCATTTGCATAAAATTTAAACCGGCTTTAATAGGACATATTGTAGAAATGAAGTTTTAAGTTGTTTAAAAATTAAACGCTACTTAAATATTTAAAATACACTATACTTTGAAACTTATTAATAACTGTAATTTTTCTACTTAAAACTGTCTTAATTGTAGATATTGCGCCTGGATTAAATATATAGGTTACATTTAGGTTGTTACAAAAAGTACTTACTTTTACGGTTTACCATCATATAATCAGGTTACCCTGCTCCGTTTACTCCAATCTTCCATTTCGGGTCGAAACACGTATTGGTGATGGTAAATATGTTGGTATATTTATTACCTTTATTTATAACAGATGCATGTTTCGTTTATGGAAGGAAGAGAAGTGCTACGAATATCTAACGCGTAATGAAAACTGAAAATAATATTGAATTCTATAAATAAATTTATAGATATTACTTCTGTATTTATCTGTTCAAGCAGTGTGTTAAAATACTTACGTTTTAAGATAAAATATTATCCGAACTTGCATTAAATTGCTAATGAATTCGATAGCGTAATACAGTTCGATATAATGGTATTTATCGGCTTATAAATTAATGTGAAACATGTTCTTTACGTAGCTTTAAAAATAAGGTTGCAAATCTTAAGTTTCAAAATACCAAATTTGCATAAGACTAACAGATTTTGTGCAAAATGAAACAAACTTGTTCTTTATAAAGCAGAGCGACATAAAGAGCAGAATGCATGTAAGCGTCGCGACACAAAATCTCTGTCATTCGATGAATATAAAGCAAATATACTCGACGCTCGAGTACTACGAAGCTCACACTCGTCTTGAGTGTACTCAAGTCGCGTTCCACTCAAGAAGTGTTTAGCAGACTTTGCAAACACCGAGCACTTATGATTCGCATCATACGTGAATTGGTTTGATAAAATATTTTCTCTGATGAGAGGCTCCCTGAGATAAAATAATAAGCGCTAAAGGTGTGTTCGAGAGGTTCATTCGAATATCGAATACCTTTGCCATTGCCAAGTATAATTTGGCAGCGTTACTTCCTTATTAAGAAACACTTTATTAATTGTGTTTTTCTCATTAGTAGTATGACAAAGAAAATCGGAAAGAACATTTAACGAACACCACATGCATAGAACACGCTTCTTTAGTTCTATTATTATTTAGTTCTAATATTTTCTTATATTCACTGGTGTAATATTAGCATTATATTAGTAAACGAATTTTATATTCGTGCTATAATTCTGAAATTCAAGTATTTCACACTAGATTAAATTTAGTTTGGGGTTAATTGTAAGTGTATTTGATGAATTTTATGATAGCTATTTGTAATTTTATACATTACTAGTAACTCACCTTCGCTTCGCATCATTAATCCTACACAAAATAAATAAATAAATAATAAATACACCTTACGTTTAGAAATATCAACAATATTGTTTAAGGAGTGCGTATTTGAAGTTCCTTGATTTTTAAATGAAAAACGCTGCAACCAGGCAGTCAAAATTTTAATTGCTGTCATATTAATAGAATGCTCATATTAGTTTTTATTTCCTGTACCGCGGGAACAGATTGTGGGAATGATGTGCCATTTGAGATCAATAACTATTTTAGAAGGGGAAATAAGTAGTACTGTATTATATATTTAAGTATTCAGTAATTTTATTATAGAAACTGTCTTGTTGTATACAGTCTCTTTATTCATGTTTAGCACCGACGAAACAGTGAATCGTAGAGCATATAATAACCATTAATTTTTGAATACTCTTTATATTCGAACTCATGGTTACACACTGTTAGGTCCGTATATTTAACACACGAAAATTATATATTTGCACATGAAAAAATACATAATATTCTGTAATGCTAAGATTATGTACATTGTAAGTAATTATTCACTAGCAGTTTTGTTAAGGTAATAAATAGTTTTATTGATATTCTTTAACAAATATCTGCCTTCTATTACCTATAGGATAGTATTTGTTAAATGTCTAATGTTACTCTTTTCTTATAATATAAACTAAGTAATATTTTCAACGAGGGAAGCATTGGTCAATCCACACTACAGGAAATCCTATTGTGGGACCAATGACCAACTTATTGTACACCGATTACTTGTATTTTATAAATAAAATAAACCGAAAAATCCCGCTGGATCTAATCTTTTTCCCGTTATGAGTAGTATCCTACACTTTGACACAGTAGTACTTTTACATTTGTAGTACATTTGTGATCAATTTAAGTAGGACAGTGGTTAATTGTTGGGGTAGGTATATATGTATAAAAAAATGTCATGTTAAAAGCATTCTAATCTCAAATAATTAATTATAATAAAAAAATTATATGAAATTAAATATGAGTGGTAAACGATTTCTGTAATTGACATTTGATATAAATCTCCTTGGGAGTTTCTTGCTATTTCTTCTTTCAGTACTGTTCGTAGTTACTTTTTGAAGTGATGACATAGTTTGACTTTTTGGAAGTATTAGTAGGAATAAACTTCGAATACAAATTTCAATTTCAGTTTTCTATTTAAAGTTGCTTACAGATGTCATGTCCACGAAGCTCAGTTCAGATTGCAATATATCCAAAAACATTTGCCGTTTCTTGATGAAATATAAGGGCATAATAATTATACAGGTTTTCCTGTCAACTATGAACGACGATCTACGAATACGTAAGCAATTTTTTTTTCGTAAAATAATTTAATGCTCGATAACAATCCTTGATGTTAAGTGGTGATGAAGTCTAAGACGTTGAACGCATTTACTTTTAAAACCCAATGCACGCAAGGTGTCTCAGTCCTTTGCAGTGCGCATAATGAATGACGATGTAAACAGCGTCGTTCGTGCAAGCGGAACGTTCACTACGCAAGGATCGATATCCTCCGTACGTCAGGTTGTTCGATGGAGGAACGAATACTATAAGGATTTCAAATTTTAAAATATATATTAATATCTATTCTATAATAACTGCAGTTCATCATTTAAACCTCACTAAGTCCTTAAACGCCATGTGCTCGTTATTTCGTTTTCTCCAAAGAACAGAAGAAAGAACAGTAGAGGAAAAATATAATAATTCAATTGCGTCAGCTCCGAACATTTGGAGTAGCTAATCTAGAGGACATTGTGATGGAACTCGATTAAATTAAGTTAGTACAGCGAAAAGGAGAGCAATTTCGATTCTCATAGAATTCAAATGAGCTTTTTATTCAAACATTGGAGGAAGAAACCCTAAAACAGACGGTTTCGCTTCATTGCTTTGAAAACGTAAAGGTGTGTTCTAAACTTGCTAATTCTGTGACTTACCGAGTAATCTTTGAGGATATATATTTATAGTATATTGCTACTATATATATATGTATCGCACCCTTAGAATGAAAGTAATCTAACTCAAAATTCCTGAAATTCCAGATTTTACTATAAATTTACTTAAAAAAGCCTAAAAAGCCTTTTTAAAAAAGCCCCATGGTGAAAATGAGCCCGAATTATGAGTGAGAAAGGGAAAAAGGGAAAACCTTATACATCAGTCTCTTTAAATTTACTCAAGACCATACATTTTTGAAAACTTTCTTCGTCATTTCCCATAAATTGCAATTTTTGAGTTAAGTCCCTTTCATTCTAAGGGTGCGGTATGAACGCAAGCGTTATCTATTAGCGTTCAATGAAATCTACGACGTGACACTGACAGGGAGGGTGAAGGTGTTTTTCTGGAATTTTCTAGAGGAAAGAAAACTGAGCTCGTCTGCACGGGTAGAAACCATCGCGTTCCAAGTGTTGCGGGTATAATAATTAGTCACTGTGATTATTTTAATTAGCCATTATACTTTGTTTTTGTAATTGAACACATTGCTTTTATTGAAACGAACATTTCCCACCATACGCCCACAAAGAAAGAGTAAGCATGATTCCTGACGAGGAGATTGCTATGACCAATTGGTCTTCAGATGTGGGATCGATGTTAGTTCAAAATGAGAATAACGATAGTGGCGTTTGACATATTTTGTTTGAAGAACAAAATGAAAACATACGTGCACTTATTAAGGCTATCCAAGCCCGAGAGCCAAATTACCATGGAGATTTATCCAAGTTCGACCTAGATAAGTCTGATACTAACGCAAGATCATGGGGCGCGACAGTAGATTGGTTTTTCTGAAAATTCATCTTGTGGCGGTCAACTCGTTTTGACTGTTAGTAAAGCATTAAAAGGGACAGCTTCGACATGGCTATCACAAATGCATATCAAGTAATAACTTGGAGTGAATTTAAGGTACTTTTTACGACGATATTTGTTTCCACTGAAACTTTGGCGGGTGCTCTCATTATCTTAACGCTAATAAACCGAGTGAAAAAAAACGCTAGCTGCCTACGCAAATCGATTAATGACTTCACTAACTAATCGTTGGAAAGATACAAGTAAAGAAGAAATGTACTAGCCCAAGTGTCGCAGCTTGACTCACGATTGCAACGTTTGGCATTTACGACTCACATCCCTTTGAGGGACAAATTGCAGCAAGAACTGATTGCTTTTTGACACTTAAAACGCAAAATAAATACTTCCAATGAAACCTTAAATATGTCTGATATTAAACAAATGAAAATGACGCTTTAGGTGATTTAGCTCGTGACTACGGAATAGTCTATGTAGATGACGTATTAATTGTCTCTCCTGATATAACGACCCGTTATATTTTGGAATCTTTGACTCAAGCTGAATCCTCTTTGAATCTTGGGAAGTGCTCCTTTCTTAAGACAAATGTAGAGTTCCTTGTATTTAAGGTGATTGCTTGTCAGATCAAACATAATCACAGAAAGCTGGAGCTTGTAGCTTTACCATCCCCACAGACTGTAACACAGTTGAGGCAATTTATTGGACTGGCTTCGTATTTTCGCCAATTCGTTCAACATTTCTCTCGCATTATGGCCCCACTTTATCGATTAACGTCACTGAAAGGCGAGCTAGTATGGAACATGAAGCAATTCGGCAAAATGTCATCTCCATTTTAACTAAATACCCTGTTTTGGTGATCTACGACCCACAACTTCTCTACGTGAGATGCAGTTAGCAATAAACTGTACCGTGAAGCGCGCCACGAAAGCGTCGCCACTCGAGCTATTGATAGACAAGGTTGCAAGACATTTATCTATAGTATGTAGCAATGTAAATATCGGAGTAGATGTTGACGATAATTAAATTCGTAAAACTGCGTCTGAACAGATTGGGAGGTGTACACAATATGACAAGATACGATTTGGTAACACAAAAGCGGCGATTTCTAAATTTTCCGTCGATGATTTCGAGTTGTTACAAAACGAAGAACGTAATCAATTAAAATTAGATCAAAAGTTGATAGGTCTATTTAAGGTAGTACAGATTTTGGATGGCGATCGTTACATATTAAAAGCCTTTAGATTCCAAAAGAACGTAGAAATATGCACACGACAGATTAAGAAACCACCAGTGACATTGTACCAGTGACAGTTGATATTTGTAATGATCATGATGATAAGTAAGAAAAGATGGGAACTCGAGTCAGGGACTTTAACGGCCGTAATAACTCCGACTGTCCGTAGTCGTAGCCCGGTAGAAATCGGTGTCTCTTAGGGCAACTCAAGTAGTCCGTGGGTATGCGTTGCGCGTTTTGCTCTGGTGAAAGAGGTGGTCTGCAAAGACCGTAGTGTGTAGTCAATGGGTGATGCACACGTGCGATCTACTTGATGGATATGCGTAAGAAAGTCGCAATCCACTTGATAGATATGCGTGGGAGGCAATTGCGATTGCTGACCGGCTGTGAGAGCCATGGCGATAGAGGGACTAACTCGAGGGATTCTTTAGGTTTTATTGTGTTATTTTTGTTTGATGAAGTAGACGGCTATGATACATGGCTCGGGTGACTGATTCTTGATTACTTCTTAAGTGAGTGGTACAATTTGTGTTTGTTATAATAATAATAATATTTTTTTTATTGCAACAATGTAGTACAGAAATGGTAACATAGTAATAAATATAGTGCAATTACATTCGACCGTTAAGGTGTGCAATGTCAGTAGCCTAGCATGCATTTTATATTTTATACAATATTAGGATTAGGTTACAATATTAGGATTAGGTACAATAAGACAGATAATTAAATTAATATTAAAACAATAATGATAGTAATTTAAATATTAGTGCCAATAGAATTAATTAGTATACATAGGTATTAGAAATTGAAATTTGTCAAATAAGTTTATCAAATGTCATCTTTTTGTATTCATTTATGTCATAAAAACAATGTTCCATTAACCAATTTGTAATTTTCCTTTTAAATAGATTTAGCGTCAAATTTTTAAACGAGTCAGGTAATTTATTGTATATTGTTATAGCGTGTATATATGCATTTCTATTGTACAGTTCTAAGCGGCATTTTGGATGGTATATTTTATATTTGCGAGTATTTCTTACTGAGATATTTGTTCTGTTTCCTACTTGTGAGTGGCTCTCATAATATTCCGGATACTGTTTAACAAATACACAAAGTTCTTTAATGTACATGCAAGCTAGTGGGAGTATTCTAAATGTTTTAAAGAGAGGTTTGCAGCTATCCATAAAATGAGCACCTGAGATTGCTCTTATACATTTCTTTTGAACATTAAACGCTCTATTAATATCTACTGAGTTTCCCCATAGTAATAGGCCATACGAGAGCACTGAGGATACATAGCCATGATAAGCACTTAGCGCTGCTTCACTTGATACGGTTGTTCGCAGTCTATTTATGGCAAAGACAAATCTATCAAGTTTGTCACAGACATATTCTACATGTGCTTTCCAGTTACAGTGTTTATCGATTTTAATTCCTAAGAACATTGTATTATCGGCTTCCTCTATTTTTACATTATTTGAGATTATATTAAGGTTTCTTTCTTTTTCCTCTGAGTCTGAAATTGTATGAATTTAGTTTTGCTTATATTTACTTTTAAGTTATTATTATTGAGCCATACGATTATTTTGTCAAGTGTATTATTTATTTCCATTTCATATATATTTGGATCTAAACATTTGACTACAACAGTTGTATCGTCAGCAAATAAAATTGTTTTATGGGCAGTTATGTTTGGGAGGTCGTTTATATAAATGAGAAAGAGAAATGGTCCCAATACACTTCCTTGAGGAACACCGGATCTATTCGTTAAACAGTCGGATCTGCTTTTTATTTTTGTTCCGTTATCAACTTTTGTTATTTCTACGTATTGCATTCTACGTATTTTATTAAAAGTAATTTTACCTCCAGCTCTGTAAAGTAACTCTATAGAGAGTTGGCCGAGTGAACAAGTACTCTCGTAAGCTATCTCTTTACTCAATATACTTTCTTGTAATCGAACAAATTGCTTTTATTGAAACCAACATTTCCCACAATACGCCCACAAAGGAAAAGCAAGCATTAATCCTGAGGAGGAGATTGCCATGACCAATCCGTCATATATATTATATTATTCTTAAAATTTAGTACTTGTCAATTTTAAGAATAATATAATTCTGCAAGGACTATTATATTTATATGAACTTGTGTCATTGACGAAGCGACCTCTGAATTTAGTTTCCAATTAAAAGTATAATTATTAATGTTCAGCTTGTCCTTAATATTAATTTCTTTAAGTATTCTACGTTTTTTTCCAATTACTCAATACATACACAGCCAAAACAAGAAGAACGTAAAAATCAAAGGTAACTGAGAACCATTAATAGAGTAGAAATATTGTAATGTAATTATATTTTAAAATTAAATAAAAATCAATAAATTTCGCCAGAAGTTATTTATTTATTGAAATTAATTCTCAATACATGTTTACAATTTCACCAAAAGAAAGGCAAACGTATGAACAGTTGACATCTGCCAATCCACAGTACATACATAAACAAGATTCTATGCAAAGATAACGAAGATTTAAAGCTATTGATGTCTTTCAGCGATACATCAGTGATAAATTCATACAATCAATTTACCTTTCATCTACTTAACATTAATACGATATGGTTTTGTCCCTAAATTAATTTTAATACTAATCTAACCATTTTACAAATCTCAAGCTTTACATAATTCATTTTATATAGATTATGCTTATTTTATATGATATGATAATCATAAAAACATAGTCACTAATCGCGTTAAGGATACATTACCGTTAAATCTTTTGATATGCGTCTCTATATTTTTTTTTAATAAATAATCTATCTTTAAATACTATATACTGATCGACAGCGAGATTCATCTTTTGAATAATCTATCCGAAAATACGAGTATGCAGGTTCTACATAATAAAAGACCGTTATACAATATTATTTTCAACCATGATGTAAACTAATTGAATTATGACAATAAATTTTTGTCTAATACATTATCTACTTAATATGTAATTGATATTAGGGCGCTAATTCTTAATGCATGTTTCATATAATATTACGCTATAATTAAAATATCTATGTAAAATTACATTTGATAGCTCTATTCATCATAAGCAAGATACAAATACCAACAAGACTGTACAAAAAATATATACAATTGCTTAAAAATTATAAAATTTAACTGAAGTTACTACATAATGAATAACTATATGTTTACACGAATGCCTACCGAACTTTTTGTATAAGCATTAATATTGAGTCCAGCTTTTGGCTGCAAAGAAAATTAGATAATTAGTAAACATATAAAATAACGAATAAATTAAATTAAATATCGATAATAAAGTCGAGGTACCTTTGTAGTGCATGTCCCTGTGCATGCTCGGGCAAGTCTTCCCGGGGTACTGAAAGTTTGTTGTGTTATTAGTTGGAATACTTGTTAATGCAAATCTGAATCCCTGTAACAAACTGCTTTTGTACTGTTGAGCGTATTTACAGATAGTACACAATACATACATTACGAAGTAGCCACAGTTGATAATTTGGAAGCTAACATTAATTACTTTATTAAAATATAAATAATATGAAATATATGATGTACTAGTGGACGTAAAAGACTTTGACCTACCTGAACGTTGGATGTTAAAAAAATCCAAAAAAATGCATTGCCATCAAGAGACTTTAAACTTTAATCAAAATCAGTCCCAGGCGTTAAGGAGGAATTTTGTGAGATACACAAGTACAGAAGAGTTTTATATATAAAAATGAAAATAGCAAGCATACGAGTACAGGCAGTCCACCGCAATGGTGACATACCTCAAGTAAAACTGTATTTCTATTTGGGTTTGATTATGAGAATAGATGGACTTTACTTAAGCTCCTTTACCGCTGTAAGCCTAAACCTGTCTTAAATAGGAATATAGATCCATCCGGGGTCATCCACACTTATATTTTCTGACACTCCTAGAGTTTGAAACGCTTTATTTTTAAACAAAACTTTTTCAAACAACCTACACGCTTCATTGTTTATAAGTAAATTTAAACCTTATTAAATGGAAATCGCAAGTGAGAAGATACAATTACTCACAATTCATTTTACTGTTAAGTGTAAATAAAGTCTCGAAGTACTTTAATGTAAGTGTAAGTAAAGTGTCAAAGTAAATTAAATAGTGTAAAGTTTAACAAAAACTTGAAAACAAGTTTTTATTATGGTCCATAGTTTAGACTACAAAGTTGAGTTTTAATTGTTAAAAAGTACCATTGTGACATGGTTCTTGTATCGGTAATTTCACTTTTTTCTTACAATAACGTATGCAAAATTTAAGATAATTTAAATATCCGGGAGTACGTGAAGATTAATTTTAAAGATAGCATTATATTTTCTTACATACAAACATATACCGCAATAATATAAGGCGACCAAGAATACAATCATAGCACCTGCTGTTAGTATTTAACAAAGAGGAATTTTGGCCATAACGTTATGGTTATGAAAATAATGGTTATATATTATACCTTGCTCAAGTCGAAGTCGATGTTGGTTCGCACCGCGCGGTGATGTAGGGGCTGCGGCGGTCGGAAGTTATTGCCGAGTGGCGCCTTCGGGTGCCGCGCGTCGCCTTGCATCAGACGGCGCAGGCCATGGAGCTGTATTGAAATTATATATCCACACATCAAAAGTCTCTAGGTATCAAAGTATTTCTTATAAACATTTGATTTTCATACTAAAATAAGACATACATAAGTATTATTGTCAATTAGGTAATCAAATGTTTTTCTACGTCTAGGCTGACGAAGTACCTCTATTTTTACATTAGCTGACATTAACATGTATTAATAAGTGTTTTAAATAGTTTTTATTGGGTAATTATAATCATTTACTTGTCTGTATTTCTATCGTTTAGGCATATAACAGAATAGCCACGAATTGATATGGTGAGTTCATTTAGATCACATATGGCAGTCCACATCCATTGTAACGATTGAAAGAGGTTTTTTGATGTATCTGCAAAACAAACGTAAATGACAAAATCTAATACAATCGTTTCAACGTAAACGTTTGCATCTAATCGAAATTAGTTAACTTTTTCAATAGTTCAAACCGCCCCTATCATGATTGCGCCATCACTATACGCATAGACTTGCTAACATGTGAAACAGGCATTGTCCAATAGCGTGTAAGTTTAGCGTTTGGTCTTATGTTGCAGTATGAGAAAAACACAGAGTCGCTCTTATTCTGTCCATATTTATTTATTCACAAATTCATTTTAAACGAGCCATGCAATTGCGTGGTGCAATAGGAGGTACACATCGCCTTTGGAACATAGATTCATGCAAGCGATTTCTAATGCTCTGATGAATTATTAACGTAAACATTATCGCGGATTTTGTAATAATCCCTCGAGTAGTATAATCTCGTGTAGTATAATATGTATATTACAATCTTGGCAGCGTGATGTTAGTTCATGCGTTGTTCATGTTTCCAAAGGCGACTTACAATGCCCTAACAGAAGATGTTTACCTTTTAACCTACATTTTAAAACTATAAGTATTATTTAATTTTGTAAAAAAAGAGTAGGTGATGTTTGTATTATTTGAAAGAGTATGTTTAGTAAGATTATGATAATGACGTTATTAATTTGCTATGAATTATGGCAAATGTCATAACACTCAATTATTCAAACTGCGACCACAATGTGACATGAGAATGATAGAACAATTAACAGAGTAGACTATAGGAACCTTTGCATAATTCGTACACTCACACAATCACACTTGCTCACTCTGTTTCAAATAAATTTGAATTAAGTAGCTTTGTTTAAATAAGATGGGGTCAGTGATTTCTAAAATGGTTTTCAGTGTGGTTCTTATAATGAATAACAAGTTACATACTAACATACGCTACCGACCTCAAATTAATTTACAGATTACCAGGAGCTGCAGTAGCCACGTATACCTTATGCACCCGTTTATTACTTACAATCTAATGTACATAGGCTTTGCCTTAAAAATATTGTTCAATTAATCAATCGATCAAGTTTTTATTGTAGAATACACCTACAAATAAATGTCAGATGTTATAAATTAACATTACCTCTGTATTCCCGTTACAAACGGGCAAACAGTTTCATTTAATAAAATAAAGTGCTGAGACCGATCGTTACATTATGTATGATTTCGCATAATGAAGATTTATAATTAGTTGTAATGTTCTTTTGGAATTTTCAATAAATACTTGGATGAATAATGGATTTGAACAAAAACGTTATAAACACACAATCGTTTATATATTATTAATATTGATTTTCGCTAAGAAATTTATAAATTTCAAGACGTGACCACCTAAAATTAATTAACAAAATAGCATGGTTTGTAACGACTTCAGCAAAATTTTGATCGCGTCTCTATAGAGTGGCAGCGATAGTGCACTATAGCGGATTATATCGGGACCGAAGGATTAACGGGCCCGTTGCACGCGAGCCGCCAACGGATAGCAGTTTACGCCACATTACACCCTAATTGTAATTAAGGACAATGGCAATTATTTAAAAATGACAACCGAATTCCTTCTTTGTTTGAGAGATAAATTCAGACCTAATGTTACATTTAGAAAATAAATCTTATCATATAAATCCAATGAGCATTAGAGACGTGATTTTTTTAAATAGCCAACAAATGACCAGGTGGGCCATTTGATAGTAAGTGACATCATCGCACCACCACCCATAAACGTTTATAACACTGAAGTCATCATAGACGCATTGCCGGTCAGGATGAAAGCGAATGATACGCTTATCGTTGCATTTTGGTAACACGTAAAACATTTCACGATTATTTATATGAGAAAGGTGATAGCTACCCGAGCGAGAAAAAAATTCAACTGTTCTCCACTTCGCTAGTCGTTCTTATGTATGATAAGTTGGCTTGGGGTGAACGTTTGATGGAGCCCCAATTACATCCTAAAACTTTTTTTTGATACTATGTTATTTTAAAACATGATGCGTGTAAGTCCATACGTACGATTTATTTATTTGTTTGTTTCATTAACATGTAATAAATAACATATATGAGCAGTTATACTCAAATATTAATAAAACATTTCAATATTCATATTATTACACAGTAATATTTGTAACTTTCATTTATGTCGATGTCAAATACCTATCTAAAAACGTTTGAAGAAATGATCATCATACGTAATTATAATGAATTATAAGCTCACTCGTTACTCTTGTGTTCATGCGTAGTGAACCTCTTCCGGTCATTAAATTCGTTTATGACATATTAGATACGCTCGTAATTTTATTCATTGTGATAAATCTTTTATTTTCGTTCATTGTCATAAATCTTCATGTTGTAGTGTTCGCACGCATTATAACAACCACCCACATCATTAACATACATACTCATATAAGGTTCCAAAAGTGTAACTTCAATATAAGACAAAGAAAATTTTTCTTTGCCTTTTTCATCTTCAGAAATTGCATTCATTGTATGTCTTTCTAAAAAAGGCAATGTACGCGCCGTGTGCCACCTGTATGTTTTGACGGTATAAGCCTTGAACCTCGTGGCCAGATTTAAATACATGGGTCATATTATTACGAGTAAACTCTCCGACGAGGACAGAGGGAACGCAACCGTTGGTGATAAGGAGCAATATGTTTGCTCGTAGATTTGCTCGATATAATATAGACGTTAAGGTCGAATTATTTAAAGCGTTCAGTCAGCCTTTTTACTCAAGCGATACTTGAGTGAAATATTCGCACCAAGCTTACAATCCCCTGCGAGTCCAATATATGTACTAATGCCTTCAGGATGCTGTTGAAAATGTCCTAGCACTGCAGCGCTTCGATAATGTACGTGGAAGCACATTCTGATGGTTTTCACGCCATCATACGTTAGAAAGTGGTTTTCTATTGCAGTGCTTACATCATAGTAATAACAGCATCCTGAAGAGGATTGCTGGCAGGGCTGACTATCTTATACGCAGGCAATGGACTAACATTGATCAGGGGTTTTGGAGAAATGTGACATCTCTGGTCCAGTTTCGCCCATGTTACAGAGATCTTACCTATTTTACGTGTTTTTACTAACACTACAAAACGAACGCATACTAACTAACAAGTAAATATATTTATAGTTTTGTAGTTTATAAGGCTATAAAGAATAGAATAACAGATAATAGAAAATAACAAAAATTACTAACACAACATATGAAACTGTGTCCGAAATAAAAATATTATTATTATTGTTAATGCAAGCAATTAGTATTTTAGGTATTTTAAGACTATTATTTTTATATCGAAGTAGTGCTACTTTGCACGATTTCAGTTAAATTGAAATTTCGTCGTAGTTGTGTGGGTATAGCGGATTAACGGGCTCGGTACACGCGAGCCGCTTGCTAACTCAGATCGCTTTTTATGCCGAATTACACACTTTGATTGTGAATATAGGCTGCATTAGTAAACTTTAAACTTTTATCTCATCGCACAAGGTTGTTTGAATTCACATGTGACAGTACCTGTTTGCTCACGTACGTACATGACATTCAATTCTGGTCTCTTTTAGAAAATGAGAGTCAAATGTTTTTGAGGTAGCTGCATTAAACGTCGCACTAACTATACTGATACAAATCATTGTAGTAGATCAGTTTTGAACGAATTATATGTAAAATTACCAACAGTACCTAACTATGCAACTTTTACTTTACCCGTGCCAATTTGAGTTCCTATCAAACTTTTGGTTATTACATTTAAATTACAGCAGTTCATGGGCGAGAACAACTGTTTCGCTGTTTCACACAAAAGGTAGTAGTTATGTAGAACTGAACCGAGAGCGCGCGCCGTATTGCTCAAGTATCAACCGCACGACGTCCAACTACCCGCGAGATTGCAAGCAGTTCCACTAGCACTTAATTTTCTCACCAACACAAACGGAAAACATAAACAATGATTTATAATAACAGCCATACAACGCGGCACTTTCAGTTTACTTTTAACACGTACATAATTCACGGCGGAGTCTTTGTCTAGCGAGGTAGGACGTGAGTTGTTTATTGTAGCGTGAGCACAAATGAAAATGTTATTACGCCATCCTCGACCACGGCTCAATTCACAAACAGTACCACGCTGACTGCTGGATGCGGCAAGGGGTGAGCAAAATTTATATCGGTCATCTTTACATCACAGTGCTGAACTGATTAGACCATTTCTATTAGAACTAGTTATATTAGAATTGCATATTTGAACGTAATTATGCCGTTAAATAGTACACGAAAATATTATTTTGAGATACTCGTAAATAATAAGAGCAGGTACAATAATTTATACTATAGTTGTGGCCCATCCCGACATCGATCCAGTTGAAAAATTTATTATATTTACACAATATATAGCGTATGTCTATTCTGAATAATGTGTTTTTAAAATGGTAAAAAAATTTTTCAAACAGATGCAATGGTTCTGGAGATTATTTTCCGGATATACACAAACTCACAAAATTCGCGCTCTCTCTTTATAATTTTATACTATAGTAAAAAACGTATTAAATGGGATCAGTTTAAAGCATAAAGTAGGTAAGTATTGAGGCGGGCAGTGGGATAACTATAGGTTATGATAATCATTATCTACTGTCCTAATGCTTTTATGCGTCGAAAGAGGTGTTTCTGTTTACTAATTTTAAATAATGTGCCTAACACCAACGATGTTAACTATTTTACGATGGAATTTTGTTCAAGCTAATCTAATATACTTTATTCCCTTAAAGACAAACTACAAAATTTTAATAATCAACAAAATTCAAAATTTTACTAAAATTTCGGCTGGAAGTTGAAGAACTCATCGATAACGGTCAAAATCCTTATTAATTAAGGTATCAATATATTATTCGATAACAAAAATCCATCCCAAATATATCTAAAGTAAAATACAACCCTTATAATAGCAATTACGATATTATTTATATTTCAGGTCAACGGAGCGTGAATTAGGGACGAACTTGATCAGACGAGGGCTTGTATCGATTGCAGCTAAACATTCTTGACTTTGGCTGAAGTGGATACTATAAATAATTCAA
Source organism: Megathymus violae (assembly GCA_003671415.1). Classification (NCBI taxonomy): domain Eukaryota; kingdom Metazoa; phylum Arthropoda; class Insecta; order Lepidoptera; family Hesperiidae; genus Megathymus; species Megathymus violae. The sequence goes on from PDGT01000010.1 coordinate 7,662,786, forward strand.
CTTGTGTCTACTTGTGCTTGTTCAACTTTCGTTACTTAGGAATGTTCATGTAATATATATTTTAGCAATGGCAATACGTAATGAACAGCTACCAGAACTTTACCGAGTAGGATGCTTAGGATGGAATACATACAAATATTATATTAATATGAATAGTGCATAGCCCTGTATGTGTATTATTGATTTGTTTATGAAACACGTTTTATCAATTAAGTGACTGGACGTGTACAAATTATATTGACATTAAACGTTAAAGGAAACAATTCCTTACACTTATCCACAAATAAATGTTATTACTTATCGATCGATCGATCGACATATTATATCATAAACTATGAGGGGTTAGTTTCGGTAGCAGTAATAGCTGAATGTTTTGTAGCTTGTATTAACTAAAAATAGTAATAAAAACTTTCCTCATCTCAAAAATTTTAATTCAAGATAATCTATCAATCTAAAACGCATGCGGTACTGCGGGCTACTGCTTTATTAATATAACTGCACCCATGCCAGATGAACGCAACAGTGAATTCTGAACAGCAACTCGTCTGATTTATGAGCGGGGCAAACGAAACGGCGACAAATTTTAATTTAACCTCTCAGTATCAAGAGCTTTTAACTTTAAAAAATCCACGATTGTGTAAGTGTATGAAAAAGTTACCGTATATTACGAGTGCGTATTAGAGCCGGTGGTTGCGTTTTACGTTATTCCAGAGCTCTCAGTTTTTATTAGTTAGCGAAATTATACATCCTGTTTTTATAAAATCTATTTGTTAACATACTTTTAATTATACAGGTATTTCAATAAGTATAAATGGTCGTAGTCAGGTACACTTCCACGTAAAGCAAGAAATTATAAGGGCATGAAAAAATTGTTTAATTTCATATTTTTCGAATATATTTGCAGTTTTGCTCAACTGATTTACTCGTAATTATGCCGTCAGTAGAATTACTTTAAGCAGCTCTTTTATTTTTGCATTAAAGCTATGAGATGCAAATGAGATGCATTTTCGTAACAATACACCTGAAATTAACTTCTGATTTAACTTACCTTTCCATGAGTTGTTGTGGCTGTTTAATAACATGGATTGCTTACATTTTTGCTATCTATATAAAAAGAAAAATAAATACTCCAGCATATTGTACTTCCAACTACGCGATTAGTGTAAATATTAAGAAATTTATCTGTTCTATATAATTACGGCATTTTAATTTTAGTTAAAAAGTAGTATATGCGATAATGCTGTGGTTAAGCAAGATTCAGGTATTTACGTGATTCGGATCGAAGGACGAGGAGGATAATTTAAAATGTCAAATACATTAAAAAATAAACAAAATTTGGATATTATGTAATAAATAAACGTTGACACACTCACACTTCCGCATTAGAATACCCTGAGTTGCAGGTGGCATGAACATACACAAGTATGACATTACAAACTGCAATGACTCGAGAACAAACATTTATCTGCAACACAAATGTCTGCCCCGGCCGGAAATCGAACCCGGGACCTCTAGCTCGGCAGGTAGGGTCACCACCCCAACTGGGTCATGAGGTCGCCAATAATAAAGTATAATACTTTTAAAGAAATAAGTTACCTGTTGCTTAGTGATATAAATAGGCTTGTTAATAATGACCCAGGTGACAGTTTCAAAGCAAGCGGGTGCCGTCGTCGAGCCATCGTAAGTCATATAATAGTCCGTCTCCGGCAGCAAACCTCTTACTGATAATCTGTTGACCGGCATTTCTGCTCCTAATGAAACATATGAAAAAATCAGTAAATACCACATAGTATGGCTGCCATGCCGACAACTAAAATACATATCTATCATATCTAATATTAAGATCTGAAGAAAGTGAACACTATATCGTGACTTGTAATGCGCTTAATCAAAAATAAACTATTTTAGGGAAAAAATAAAATGATGAAAAACGTTTAAGATTAATTCTTTGTAAGGTCGATTCATCCTCAAGACCTATAATCGTCACTGATGTGATTAAGACCACACGACATGTCTGGTTGATGGGTAACGCACTATCTAAATCAGATGGATAAAATGAAACTTAGCTACTTAAATTTAAAACACTTAATAACAGTTGATGGGATAATAAATACACAAATAACCTGCTTATATTTTCCTTTATCGTAAGTATATTATCTAGAGTCTATAAAATTAACTGTGAAAAATGTGCAAAATGGACTAGGACTCATTTGGTTGACATTCCAATGTTCAACTTTTTGATTTTTGGCGTTTCAAATAGTTTCCATTACTTTATTATTGTTAAAAAGATAACACTATAGCATAGTTGTATTTAAGCAAAGTTAACTGTATATTGACAAAACACCCATGGCCTTGTACATTAATTGCGCCATCTAATGACCAGTTACAACAAAGTAGATTGCACTTAAATATTTTCCATGTTTTAATACTTGTATGTACTAGTTGTACAGTGACTAACTGTTTTGGCATTTTTACGAGCCCGTGTATTCATACATGTAATGGTACTATGTATATATTTACAGTGACGAAGTTTATTAATCTCGTACCGATACCAACCATCTTTGTACATAAAAATAATATTTCTGTTACTTTTTTCAATGAAAACAAACCTCCGTATTTTATATTTTCTAATTCTTCTGTCAATATTCTCAATTCTGGATTTGACAGGTCGCCAAGCTGGAACAAAAGATTTGTTTAATATCGATTGTAATAAAAAAATAAAACAAATTGATATTAAATTTAGAGAAAAAGCAACTGTTACATACTAGTATATCTATCATAATGATATATCAGTTAGTCTATGTATTGGTAAAAACTGTAAGCTCGTGCTGTAGTTTCTGAGATTATTGCGATCAAACAGAGAGGTGGAGAATATGTTCTATACTATATGTGGCAAAATATTTTTTTAAAGAGCTGCCGTGGTTATGGAGATTACTTCCCGCATATATATAAACTCACAAAAATCGCAGCTTCTCATTATAAGATTAGTATAAATATGAACCATTTCTATAGATAATATAAATTTAAGTATTTTTTCTGTTTTAATACTTTGGTTTTACAAAGCGGATGGGTACTGGTTTGATTTTTTAATGTTATTATTTAATAAGTTAAACTTGACTCTCATTGTTAATTATTAGTTTAAGAAAATGTGAAATGATATATCCTATTTTGTTACAGATGTTAATATTACCTAAATGCTGACTGAAAAAAAGTTCAATTCTTATTACAGACAACTGGGAACTTAAATGTGTTTGTGAGATATATAGTGAGTTATGCAAGATGTAAGTGAAACTCATTAGTATATGCGTGTCGTGTATCGCGTTACTTTACGAAAGCAGCGTGAGAGGATTCTTAATCGAAATTTTTGAATTTAGAGTTCATCATAAAAGCTAAGACCTCGAGAACTGGACAACATTGTTTCAAGCGACACTTGAGTCAAAAGAAGATACTGGTATTCCATAAAACAACAATAAGTGTATAGATAGTCAAAATCGCCTTTAAAGAATTAATTTATTCTTGCTCCAAAAATTGTTTTAGTAAAGCAAACTATGAATTTGATAAACTGGTGGAAATGCATCGATAACAAGGGTAGAAAATTCGATCACATAAATATAATATTTCCAAAAAAATTGTTTTTCCATTATAAGATTTTTAAGTAACAAAATAATATAGAAGTATGAGCAATGTTGCTTTTCAAATTTTACGAGGTACTCGTATTATGTGAGATGTGCTAGTTAACCCAGATTAGGTTTGCATGGTTCACTTTACTATGTACACCAGTATAGACTTACGAACGCAATATGAGCTTGTTTGTAAACAGAGATTTTTTGCTACAACGCTCTTGTCGCATCTTAATTATATTTCTAGGTGATTTTAATAAAAAAAAAATCTTTTATGGGTATGTTGTGATTTGACTTTCTCTGATGTATAAAAATTAATTCCATTTTATGTGTAACTTACATCACGGTATATACCCATAAGGCAACTCAGGGCTACCATTTAGATCTAGAGAGAGCAATTATATAGTATGTGGAGGCGAGAATATATATATATATATTCTCCAAAGACATTATGTTAATTAACGTTTAAGGTCACGTGACAAGTTATTAGTTTTCCGAATTTCATAATTTAAGATAATTATAATAATTTTATTATTTGCTAAATCACTTCATTTATGATTTTCTTTACATCTTTTTAAAATTATGATTACAGTCAATACCTTCAAGCTCGGTGAAGGTGAAGTTATCTTAAATTTTTGAACTTACTTACCTTAAACTCTTGTATTGCGACAAGACCCTACCGTGATATAATATCAAGTAGATTGCATAAACATTCTGTACCACCATAAAAAGTAGTAATAAATAGTTTAGTAGCTACCTTCTTCTTTTTATAGAATAATGTCTACCTCCACGAAGGCGCACCTGTAAAGTACTTCAAACTTGTCTTTATAGAACAGAACTAAACATTTAACCTTTAGTGCATTTCAAAGTGAATGGTTACATGAATTTGCACATTTCGCTTCACGCCAACTCACAAGTGAAATATGAACGAACTTGTAAACATGGGCCCTCTGAGACTACTACAAACCCCTGTCTTCATTAGACACTCGTAAAACGATCAAATAGTTACACTAGTTTACTGCAAGAAAACACTGTCTGGGAAGAGCGATAAAATCAGTTTGGATCTAATTTAGGAGAGTAGGGGATCTCGCAAGTTTATCGATCAAAGACATTACGCTCTGTGTTATCCAAGCAAGCATGAGGTAAAAGGTGCTTGTGGATTACAAATAAATATAATATGTTAATCTTGTAGCTATTAAACGTAGCCCGTATATTACTTATACATTAAGGACATAATTCATCAGTTATTCTCGATTTGAACACTTCCTGTTATTATTCGGAAAGGAAATAAAGCAATTTAATGAATTGAAAGTCAAAAACTTTCGGCAGAAACGAAGATGTTATATTGCTAATTAACAACAAAATAGTATAATGGCTAATGTAAGTGGCTATACGCGTTTTTAATGTCACGTCATACCGTTACGATTATTAGATAAAACAAGGTATTAGGTTAAACAAGCCTCGTTCGATATGTTACGATTAAATTTACATTTAAACTTGTGCTTAGATGGAAAGTGACAGAAAGTCAGCCTACTTCTAAGATGTATTGTGTGTGTTTGATCTCTAACAAGTGTTGTGTGTTTATTACAGGCACAAAAAAATAAAAACCGTTCGCACATTCACACAATTAAAAAATATTTTTTTGAATATTTACAATTTTACTAGGCTGTTGGCTACAAAGAAACACCCTTGAAATGTGTACGTTTCCTACCGCGATGCAGACAGCTCTTAATTTGAACTAATAGCTTTGGCGGCTAATCCAATGCGGCACAAAAATTTCCAATTTCCTTAATTAACTAGCCCCAGTTTGGAGGAAAGCTCTGAATAGGTGTGGCTATGTTGATAACACGACGTCGATAACTCCCATTACATTGAAACGTATTCTGAGTCTTGACTAAATATGCTGCTTTAGAGCGCCGTTACCAACGAGTAGTGGAAGACGAAATGCTGCCCGAACTTTTCACAAATATTTTTTACATAATAAAACTTACTAAGTTAATTACAAACAAAATATGGATGAAAGTTATAAATAATCCAGATTCTCGTAACAGTGAGTGAGTAAAAAATTACGCTTTTAGTTAGTTGTCTATATTGGTTTTTTTATTTTAATGCCTTAAAAATTAAGCTACATTAAGCTGTTTCAGGAATTCAAATTATAAATTGGTCACCTAACAAAAATATTGAGAAAATAATTTTTGATTCCTATTACATATTTATGAAAGGTAAAATATAATAATCGTATAACAAATAAGCGTTTTCTAAAAAATCAACATATTTAATAAGACACTCACCTGCAGTAGCAAGGAAATCGAAACGATTCCCTGAGCTTTGTGGAGCGCTTCAGAGAAGTTCGAATATAACTGCGAATTAAAACCAAATATTTGAATCTGTAACAAGGGGAAAATCATAGATTGATATTTTATCTGCAGACATTTTTGCATGTTTAATGAATCGAAGTAATTTTACCTTCAAATACTTTATAAAAACGTTGCAAGTTTTATAATGTTATATGAACAAGTATATATTTTATATGAATAAGATGAAGTATGATAGTTAAATGAATAAGTCAAGTAACAATCTATCTAATAGCGTTTCTAAGGGTGAAAAGAAGTATTGTAATTTTTCAGATAGATCAAACGATAAATCTAAAATGCAAACAGGTTTTGTTTACAATATTATCTCGTATGAAATACTTAGTACCTACTATAGAAGATACACTTTTGAATGCTGTTCAAAACACAGACCGTAATGCTTTCATTCCGATTAATGATGCACTGTCCTGAGACGAAAGAAAGCCGTAAGTCGGTAGACAATAGGACATCGTTCCTATAAATTTGCTGAGACCTTGGCTATTCAGACTAAATTTTACTTTTGTAAGTATTATAATAGTCACCGAGGTCACCTGCAACGCGTTAGTTAGGTTTAGCTGATAGTACCCTAGCGCCAAGGTTTGTGGGATGTTCTCAAGTTATCTTTCAGTATTGCAAAAGTCGTAAACAATCACATAGAGAAATTGTATGCTGTCCTTTCTCTGAATTTTTACATTCTATGCTCGCTATTGTTGCTATCATATATTTTTAGCCCAAGAAAAAGTTGCGCTGGTTTGTCCGCACTCGGCCCTTACAAATCATCTTACTATTTTAATGTTTACAATATTTTTCTATTCGAGTTTTCATTACGTTTTTACTTCAGTTTTTTGTTGTTTTTTTTTTTCCTTGCCTTTCCTTTCCTTGCCTTTCCTTTTTATATCGTAATCATTACGATATAAAAAGGTTGTATAACTTTTCACAACCCATAACTTCCCATTCTTGGGTTTGGAAGTTTCCTTTCAGAGAGCCAACGGCCAAAGGCCTTTATGCTTATAATTACTTCACTACTGCCATAATTATTATACGGGGATTAAACTTATAAGCGAACTGGCTCATCTCGAACCAAGTCTCTCAGGTGACACACTGATTTTCAAATAATTAACACTCTCATTACGATTACAGTCACGTATTATAATACTTTGTAGACGTATGAGTTCATTATCATCGTCGTTACCCTGTACCTTAATTGTGCTGTCTGCTGAATTCTAACAGCAGGTTATTCTGCGAGTATTCATTTCTGCAGTTATAAACACCTGTGTATCCTGTTTGAAGAAGATAATGAATAATTGAAATAATAAACAGTGTGCGACTAAATTGACGTAAGCCATATACAAAAATAAGCACATGATTTTGGATTTAACTTGGCTGCGTAAGAATTTGTCACATAAATAAACAGGAGGTACGGTTGAGTTGGCTCGCAGTCGTTTGTCGGGATTACATTTGGGATTTGAGCGTCTCAAAGAGGGAGGCAGGCCCGATGCGTGTGAAAACATCTGTTACGCCTTCTTTTGCTAACTCTTGGCAGAAATCCGCGACAACATTTTAATGTATTGCCAATAAGTTTATTAAGATGTGCGTTCGGGTGTTTATGTTGGAAAAGAATTTCGAATTTTTTTTTTAATGTAAGTCCACGCTTAAACATAAGAATGTTATTATATGGTTTTTTTCCTTATTATAAGTTTGTGCTTGATAGCTGAGGTGATGTGTAACCAATGTAGTGTAAGTGCTATAATTCTTGAATCGTAGCTACATTATAATCGGATGGACATACCTAAAGTAGCAAGCTAATCCAGTTCTTAGAAGTATTTTTTACAGGTTCTTAAATAACATTCTGAGAACTATAAGAAGAACTTTCATTTATGCAGAAGATTTCTCGACGATTTTCTTTAGAGATACAAGTGATAATTAATTTCAAATATCCAAATAGCTTCGAAAAAATTTGCGGTGGATATTTATTCGAGCCCAGCTGTATTGATAAAATAATAATTATAATATGGGAATTTAAGGCTGTTTTAAAAGTTTAGTGTATGGATAATATAATGATCTAAATATAAGTATAGGTTAATGCAGGTATATAATTACGAGTCGAACTGAAGACTGACTAGTGAATACTACTGACTTGTAGATAAATAAAAGTATTGTTATTGTTCTATGAAATAAATCGAATTGAATATTGTTAATAGTAAAAATGTAATTAACCTGACTGATAAATATATCCAACATAAGACTTTTAGCCTTCTTTACCCTCTTATTTTTAATATATATTTGGTAAAATATCTGAAGTCACTATTAACGCTATAATAAATTATCAATATATCGGCTATTTTTAAATGTAAATAGCCGACAAACATTCAGGTGAGCCACCTGATGTTAAGTGATCACCGTTGCCCATAGGCAGTAACAGTAACACCAAAAGCTAAGAAATAAGAAGAAAGGAAGTATTGGCTCTCATGCCAAAATTATTATAATTATTATATTATAATCGTTTTTACTTTATTATTATATTGAGATATGTTTACTTAATTTTAGGTGGTTACTGTAACTATAACTGGAATAGAACAAAACATTTGTGACTGTCCTTGCTTCATATCCTTACTAACGAAAAACAAGGATGTGTCATGCTACTCATACGTTGCTCTTATAGCAGATTAGTTGGGGTAAAGAGTGGAGCAGTTCCCCTGTGTGAGTGGAGACCCTATCGAAGAGGACCATCATCTTCTTGCGATCCCAAAATATGATGGCTGGTGGCTGGTGGGGTCATATGCGGGTATCGCATCATCTCGTATGAGGTGGCGTGCGTGTTAGCAGGGTGTCCTCCCTGGGATTTGGAGGCCGAGATCTATGCGTCTATGTATTGGTAGCGCTCGGACTTCCGGGCCAGGGAGGAACAACCTCCGCCAAGTGAATGGAAAGCGCGAAAGTTTCACGTTCGGCAGGCCATTATTGTAAAATGGAAGGAGTGGCTAGCCAACCCGAGGGCCGGCAACTGGACTGTCGATGCTTTCCGTCCCATCCTTGAGGATTGGATATACAGATTGCATAAGTCGGTAACCTTCCAACTAGTGCTCTCTGAGCGTGGATGCTTTGGAAAGTACCTGTGCCGAATAGTCGGAAGAGAACTGACTACCCTGTGCCACTGCTGCTGCTGCGTTGAGGACACGGTGTAGCATACGCTGGAGGATTGCCCGGCATAGGCCAGCGAGCGTCGTGAACTAGTCGCAACTGTAGGAGACGACGTATCACTTTCAGGTATAGTGAAAGCCATGGTTAGTAGCGAGGGGTCGTGGAATGCGGGAGTTTTCTTCAGCGAACAAGTGATACTGCAGAAGGAACGCTATCGGTGCCGCGAAAAATATAGAAAAATATTGCTCGTAGCTCCGACTCTTGGCGCAGTTAAGAACACAGTCGGGTTTTAGCCGGCAGGAGTCCGTCATAACCCACTGTCGTTACCCTAAGGAGAGAAGGCTATCCATGACAGATTTCCCCGAGGGTAAGAGAAGTTCATAGATTATTACATAACATCAGCAGCAGATAATTATTAACCGTATTTTTTGTTAAAATATTATCTTATGTATACGATGATGTAAGCGATTATTCGTACCGGCATACAAAATGCTGTTCTAGCGGAAATTATTGTTAATTGTATTCAGCACGTTTAATTTCTCATTGTAGCCTAACTAGAAATATGAATTGTAGTAACAATGTTTGTATTCGTAAGCGAGTCAGGAATAAATAAGTGAACTTCCATCTCAATATGTAGCTAGACTGAATGGAAATTGACTCAATATCATGTCTGCTAAGCTTTGACTAGTTAACCAATTAGAGTATACAATTTAAATATTTATCTCAACTGAGGACGTATTTGTATGTAATTATGAAACTGTCGGAGAATTTCAAAAGGTGTAATGGTATTTTATTACCGATAACTTGCGATAAATGTATCTAGTTTTATTCTAATTTTCATAATTTTAAAGTTGGTTATGTCGTACTGTACATAATAAAATACGAATAATTAAATGATACAGATTTATCGTTGGAGAACACAAAATATTTTTATTTCATTAATAGACCTAACAATTACATGTCAAACTAAAGATTCAATTGCAGCCATGAACAGAGTCGACCATGAAAAATGTCTTTATATTTTGTTTCATTTTAGTTTCGCCCTATCTGCTCTTGGCGTTTACGTCGTTATTCAAACTTAGATGAAAAATTTGAAAAACTAAAGTCTTTTTAATAACTGTATCTATTTCAATTTCAATCTTCGCAAGTATGATCACGTTTCAAATTATTGTAGTTAGCTCAAATGGTTTACCACTTCTATTTTAAACGAATCTAATTCTCTTCAAATCTGAAGAAAATAATTTATTATCTGTGTTCCACGAGTAACAAATACCTAGAATCTTTTAATTTGAAAGTCTTATTTTCACCAAATAGCAAGATTTTCCATTACCCTTTTACTGTTCAGGCAGTATTAGTATAGAATGTCTTGATCGTGAACAAAAGAAAGGCGCCTATAACAGTAATTTTTAAAAAAGCTAGTCCGGGAGCGGTGAAAGAATATGTTGCGTCTAGATAGGCCGGAGCTGACATCTACGGGCTCTTTTGGGCTTCGGATATTGTGAATGGAATATTATTAAACATTCTAGGACACTTTATTTTAATTTGCAGAGAACTTGAAACTAACAGCACTACACCTTAATAAATTAGAAAATTGACAAATACCTTAGCGGCAGAGTAAAAATACTTTCGATTTTCCAAAGTAAAGTGAGTTCCGTTGCACTACACTCCACTTTTAAAGTAATTGGAACATCTCGCCACCATGAGCAATGTCCAAACGTCATAAGCTTGTGTTTCAGTTTTGTTAAATTTGAAGTCACATTTACGATTTTCTTATGAAGGAAAGTAATCAACTTGAACTCGCATTATATAATTGGAACATATTAACTGCTAATATTAAACAACAATGAATCACGAGAAAACAGATCAAAATTAAATTTCACTTCAAATAGAAACAGCTACAATAATGCTATGGCGGCTTATTAAAGCTCATAGGAATAAACGGTAATGATATAAAACATTTAAAACAGAAAAAGACAAATGGAATTACCGAGAACATTGATTCCGTTATTAAAAATAGCAATAAAAGTGACGTTAATGATTTTAGTTCATCCTAACAGTAAACTATAAAAAAAAGGTAACCATACGATACTTGGCGACATTCAGATTTGACATGTAACCATCGTCCCATGGACATTAGTAACATTAAAGGCATCACGGACGTGTTGACGACCGTTGTAGTTTGTCAATATGCGAGAACTTTATTTACTGTTATTTTTTTAAATTTAATTTTATGCCAAGGAGAAGACAACCTGACTTAGGTCGTCGAAGTCAATCAAATGTCCGACGAACTAACTCACGTGCAAACCGCACTGACAACCAGCGAGGGACAGATAATGATAACATTCGTATTGGTATTTGCCTCAGAAGCTCTAGGTCGCATCTATACAGTACATCCAAATAACGATGAATGTTATTATCTTCGATTGTTGTTGGTTAATGTTCGTTGTCCAACATCCTTTCAACAACTGAGAACAGTTGATGGATATTTGTGTGCGACTTACCGTGAGGCGTGTCAACTACTACAGTTCGTCGAGAACGATTCATATTTGGACAATACATTTAAGGATTCCGTCATATTTTAATGATCACATAAAATTCGCACATTGTTTGTGATTATAATAACGACATGTTTTCCGTCGAATACGGAACATTTGTGGATGAAATATAGGGATGACATAACTGAGGATGTGTTGCATCGTGTGCGTTGTCTAACTTTGAATCCTATACTACAAATTACTGCAGAAATTTGCAATGAGACATGGATTATGATGGATGATATGTGTTTATTGATGGTAAATAAAGTATTGTCGAATATGTCGAAAAATGTAATACGAAGTACACCGGTTCTAGTTAAAATATAAAAACATGGTAATAGTTATAGATGGATATGAAGATAATAACGTTTGAAATGCATTATTCTGAAAATAGATTATATATTATTTTTTCCATAAATTATATTACCTTTTACTTTTAATGTGACATTGAAATTTTTGAAATATACTTACGTCTAAGTTATACTCGTATTCATAAATGGGTGGCACAGTCCAATAACATCCAAGAAACAATTTGTAAAAATACATCATATTCCAAAAAATATTTTAAATTGAATGTTCAAATTGACATCACCTTTCATGCCTGAGACAGGCGTTCGTTTCTCAGGGGAGGGCGCTGTTTGTGTACTGGCTAAATTGTTTGTTTCAAACTGTCTACATTGAATGAGTTTATTGATATTTTGTGAGTGGATTGGTCTCTGAAGACAGACATAGTTTTAAAAGGAACGTTGAATTAATTTGGTTAAAGAATGATACGATACGATTTATTTGTTTACTGACTTTACCAGTAGCAACAGTGATGGCATGACTAAACAGTGTAAATTATTTTTAATATAATGTTCTTCGTCAAATAACATTATTATTACAATATAGCTATATTTATTTACAGATAAAATAAGAATCGATTAACATATCTATATTTAACCCAAACATATATTTTTTTTTTAATTATGTACATCACATCAATGCACTAATTCCATAAAAATATTTTTTTCTGTATCTATGTATACAATTACCTATCTTATGAATGTCCATGAATAAATAATATGTCATTGCTGTGTATTTGTATCATATTATTAAGAAACAAAAAATAAAAGAAATGTAATGAACATGAATGTTTAGAAAATAAGAAAAATAGGATGCGGATTTTTTTTACCTCTGCCGGGAAAGAATATCCATTGATGGCGTGCTCGGAACCGAATTGATCGTGAAGTCCATAGTGTATGTGAATTTCGTGAAACTGATATTTGTAGGAGAGGGGGCCGCCCGTGATGTTGATATGATGTCGAGTCTCATTCTCCACTGTGAAGATCACGGAGTGACCGGTGTTGCTAATCAATCCATTTATCTAATAAAAAGAAACAAACAACAATGAGATTAATGAAATGTCACCTATAATTCTACTTAACTATATAATAATACAAAGTTTTGTTTTTTACAACACTATTCGAGTGTAACTATAAATAAATAAATTTTAATACTTAATATCAAACGTTTGAGTGTCTGTCATTTGATCATTATTTATCTAATCTAGTTGAAAGCCAGTGTCATTTTATTATTACATTATATTGAAGCGTTTAAACTCCGACAGTAACTTTCGATGGAAAGTTATCGATAGAGTTTATCAACTGCGGTCCGATGGGATGGATACGTGATGGGTAATGGTAAAATTACTTTGAACCATCGGTCTCGGTTACCTAGTGGTTAAATCATGTCCGAGGCCTTTGACATAAGAACTTCGGATACTATTAATAAAACAACTTCACTATACCTGCTTTAGATTTAAAGATTTTTGTATTTAAACAAAAATAGAGATTGTTAATGAATTGTACATAATTATATGGAATTGAAGTAAATAACGAGCGCGTATGCTGTCTAGGAATAAATAGGCACTACACCCTATACCTGTAAACGACGAATGGGTCCACTCAACACAGATCATATATGTATATTATGATCGTATATTGATCTGATTTCAATCGCCTTTCTCAGCGATGAAATATTAGTCGGAATGAAAAAGAAAAACAACTGTAAATTGCATATAACATATATTATATATAAAATATATTTTCTTTTTGAATATTTATGTATTTATCGCTTTCGTGAACCTATTTTTTTTACATAAGTTAATGCTTGACAATAATCCCACCTGATGGTAAGTGATGATGAAGTCTAAGATGGTGAACGCACAAACTAGCCTATAGATAGTATAGTTATAGCCTATTCACTCTCCTCTTGAAGACTCCCACATCGTAAGTAGCCGGGAACAAAAATAAAATTAACCTATTTGAAGCCTGATATAAGTAAATAAAAAAACCTTTAAAAATATTTATATCAATACTTACCCTATGTTTATCTATGTGTAAAAAACGTAAGTTGGGGTCAAAGAGAAGCTTTTCTGGTTCCAGGTTGACTGGCGACTGACGACGGCCCTTGTTGCACAACGACCATTCGGGATTGATCAGGCCCCAGAAAGCAGGGCCTTTAAAAATAACACATAGTTTAAAAATAATGAAAGTTAAAAAAAAGCTATCCTTAAAAGTAAGAAAAGGAATTTGAAGATATGATGTTATAGTTCAACTATTTTTTAATGTCGTGGCGCACTTGAACAGATCTTAATGTCATTAAAAAGTATGTCTTTGGAACTATTTATAAAAGCATTCTAAAATTTTAAATAATTTTGTTGTTTCGCCGTGCCGCGCAAATAAATTTAGAAAATTCCATTATATTCCTAAATACATACATCTATTCTAGTAATCGTTACTATAAGAACTTTAGTACGAATTTAGACATTCTGAACCGTTCGCTTAAGGCACCTAATAATTGGTGCTAGAGATCTTCAATAACCTCTATGATACATTTGTGAACGAGGTCGTTCATTAATATGCACGGTACTAATTGTCACATTATAGCCCATATTCATACTGTTATGTTGGAACATTATCTCTTTCAATGAGATCCCTTAGGTATGGAGATATTTTCATTCACCGAAATTGATGATAAATAATCAATTCCTACGCACATAGTTACAAACAATTTAATATGCACACAGGATTCGAACCCAGACTACATATATTATGTGAGAGATCGACGTTAGAACCCAAGTGCTATCACTGCTTATTGTATTCCAATAACCATCCACTCATCCATCCAACTATGTATACCACCCGTACTATATGTCACAGATGGACGCACTGAAAACCAGCGTTGCGGCTGTATCACCGCCGCAGCAAAGCTGAGTCCATTCGTTTGTCGCATGATGCAGCATCCTTTATTATTATTGTTTAAATTCTTTTCTTATTATAAGTATTATTTTTGTTATTCGCTGCTTTGTGTGGAGTAAACGTGTTTTTCTTTCTTCTTCCTTCTTTCTATTCATCAGTCTTAATACTGTGAATGTGAGATGAACTTAAACACTGAGCAATACGTCCACAGCAGTGTGCTGTATTCAGAAAGACATAGTTATTAATAAAGCAAATGACATAATATTTTCACGATTAATTTAAAAGCCTGTGCATTGATTTAATTACAAAAGTTACATGACGTATTTAAAATTAACATTGTATTACGTTTTCTACATACAAATACCCGCAACCCAGGGAATCCTAGTGCGGGGGTGTGAGTGTGAAAACGTTTAAACGTTTAAAAAATCAATATGTAATACGCATTTTCGCGTCGATATAATCAGATGGAATCGAAATATAATGTTAATTATTGCAGTGACAATAGCCATACCTGCACATTACGTTCAAGCTTTATAATTGCACAAGTTTATATTTTTAAGTTTTATTGTTGTATAAACTTAATAATATCTTTTTGTTGCATTGTTGTTGAACAAAGTATCTACTTGCAAATCTTTGTGTTTTATTTAACGTTATGTTGCCTATATACTATGACGTGGAGATCACCATGATACCGGAGCATCTAGTTGAAGCAAATTCAAATTTATTGGTCCTTAATTAGTAACTTTATTATACTACAGATAATTATTAGAAATATTGTGTTCAAATTTGAGTTCGACTAATTTCCTGTTTCCTATTTTGTGTGTTATCTAATGTTCTTTCTAAATTTAATTACAGGTTCTCAATTTTTTTAAACAGATTAAGTGTATCTATAAATTTTCAAAATAGTTCTAATCCTTTAAAATGATTATTTTTAATTATTTAATAATGAATAACGGGTTAAATGTTATTTCATAAATATTGTTGTCATATTTATGAACGATTGCTAAATATTAAGGTTGCACATCCTGGACCAAATCACACTGGTACAACGTAGTGGCAACTACTCAAGTTCAGAATTCATTATTTAGGTATTTTGAATGTTGTTCTTTGCTTCGTTTCGGAAAGGTGTTTTATCATTGTGGATAAGAATCTCTTAACCATATCGTTGAGACATTCAGCAAATCTTTTGAACCTCCGCTGTAGGTTTATTCGATTATTACAAATAAAGTATGTGCTAATAATACTATGGTGAAGGAAAAGAAAAAAAAAGGAAATGGTTGATGGATTTTTTTTAAAGGTTATTTATGTTAAGAGAAATTTTAGAGTATAAAGCAAAAGCTAATCAAACTACCAACTCATAAGTAACTTTGAATTTGATCGTCACTACAATTTACAGTTTGAAGTCTCCATTGTAAGCGGTCTCAAGTATGCATAGGGTGTTCTTGTTATAGACGGCGTTACTAAATTCACGGGGACAAATATTCTATCAAAATCTTGTTATAACTGATTAATAATTAATATTTACTTTTAATATATAAAGGAGGGGTTTGTTACTTTGAATGTGCTAATTTTCATTTAATATTCTTATTTCCATGCTATTTTCATGAATTCATGGAATAAACTCATTAGCATCCCGGCTTTTATTTTTTATTTATAATATTTTAGAACTCTAATTTTTTATCTGTTTCGATTGGGACTTTAATCAAGTCACGATTCGTTATTATGAAAAAATAAAATATTTTTTTGTTCAGATAATGATCCACAGTTGTAAGAGGTTTCAATGTAAATCAATGTCTATCAGACCGGCTCGTTATAATTATCACTGGGTTAACAATATATTTCCGACTAATAACTGGTTCGAAAAACATAAATCACTTCGAGAAATATAATTGTTGCCCTTACAAATTGTACCCGTAAGTTACGAAGCTTACCGCCTCATCAACGCTTGTACGGAACCCGCCCATAGAACACGATGAATATGACAATGCATTGGTGTAACCTGTACTAAGTTTTTTTTTATCTAACTTCATTGGGAACAGACAATCTATTTTTATACATTATCGTTTTGACATTAAATTGTAGTTTTCATCGAGTTCCTATCAGAATTGTAAAAATATGATAAACTACTAAAGCATTTTATTCACTTTCCGCCGGCCGTCTTCTAGGTAATATTATGTTTACTCCATTTCATTCTCTTACATGTGGGTTCTCAAAGTTATTAAAATTGGAAACATTTTATTTTTTATAACTATTATATAATAATTTCCTAATAGAACTTACATAATAACTTACATTTTTTATTTCGTGGAAGCAGCTTAATTCCCCTGTTTATTTGTACACCATATCCAAAATGTTTATACGTACATATCATCTCTGCTAATAATAAAACTTTAACGGGGCCGATTCTGTATATCGAATATTTTTATTTGTTTTGACATGATTTGAATAATATAATGTAACTAAGTACATTGACATGTTGATAAAACCAAAAATATTTTATATTTATAACAATATCTGATTTATTATAATTTTATTGAAAGACTGATGATTGATCAAATTATTTTAAATTGTATCTACTCTTTGTACTCTGTACTTCTTTACACAGAACGAATTGCATTAAGTTCAACATGCAACGTTCTTGCTGGATAATAAAAAATATACATATTGTACTTGATGATATATAATTGAGACTGATAATAATATAAGCGCACCGAATGAAATTTTCAAGTTGAATTTCTTCGCCACTTAAACATTTGAGTCTGAAGCTGACGTAATTGTAGCTTTTATGTCCACATAAAAGGCCCGAAGTACCCACACACAGTGCCAAAAAAGTGTTTACAATAAAGGAAAGTTCACTTAACGCGTGCCCATAAAGTAGGCGTGACCGCAACCGCTGCGCTGGCTTACTCATGCAATTTTCAAGGTCATAAATAATAAAACGTGAACGCGATCCAAAGCACTTTGGCTACTTTCACGCCGCAGTTTTCTCTCATATTGGAATACCTCTGACGCTTCTCTTCATGCGATTATTTTAAGTACAATTATCTTCAATGAGAGCATTATTTTTATTCAATAATTCGGTAAAATTAATTGTTAATTTATTAGCCTTTTATTGCCACACAAAATCATGGTCTGGCATCCAAGTACGTCCTACATTTCAACTTAACGATGTTTCTTGACTACATTTAAAGAAAAGGGGAATGTCTACAATAGATCACGCCTAGTGTTAGTGGCCTTTAGGAACGTTTGCCTTCAAGTATTGTAATTTTTGTAGTTTACTGGAGATATTACCAAATTTAAGCATTTAGTATAAATTATACCCGACTGCCAATATAAATATATTATTAATACATATTTTACTTTGTATTAGTTTAATAGACTTTCCATTTCAAATCTTTCAATTTTTAAGTCTCCGATATTAACCCACCATGACTATATAGATCGGAGCCTTTTTAGTGATTAATAACAATATACGACACACTAGTTTGTGGTATCACGCAGCATCAGGTTCACAATTTTTGATACCTGATAAACCTGATAGGTTTTTAGGTATACGATAGGTTTTTGCGTAATTGCTAACTAATCCCATTTAATATTTTATGATTTTAGATTTATATTATAAGGCACATTATACATTTTAACTGCAACCGGTATTCATAATTGTTCATTAACGATATTTCGATCCAATTACATGGATCATGGTGACGGCAAGACTGCGTTGGCTGGGAGAAGTTTCTCCCTGTCAAGAGTTCTTGACAGTTGACTCTTGACATTTACTAATAACAGATGAGCCTGTCAACTATTTTCCGTTATTAGGTACCATATCACGACACTAACGTTATCTTCACGCATTGATCTTGACACTGTTTTCATCTTATTTTTTGAGCTCAATGGTCACGCTTAAGATGTGGAATGTATTGACGTTCAATCGAGATCAACCAAGTAACCACTGAGTGATTAGAACCCAATGATTGGAACTGGCTTTAGTCAGATGTTTTGCTACGGCTGGTTTACGAATATCTGCCAATTGTCAACTTTTAACATCGCTGCTTTTCGCCATCATGGTCTCACCGTGACTATGATAAATGTGCCTAATTAGGTCAAAATATACGTAACAAACACAAACATTGTGAGTACTTGTTGCAGTTAAATCGAATGTAATAATGTTTATGTTTCTCTGGTAATTAGCAATTTACATCGAATTATAAGTATATTAGTAGGCAAGTTAATGGAAAAGTAACTGTTTCAAATATTCTGATAACTTGGCTCGTCGACTTTTGTTTGGGGATAAACCATTTTAGTTTAGATTTTTTTTAATAACTTGACTATAGCGTCAGCTGTCGGAAATCGAATATGTAGTATTGATATGAATTATTGTCTCAGTAAAATAAATATATTCTGATTATGAGCTCATTTGCTCGAGAACAGCCATACTCAAGATTTATATCAGTGACTATAATAATGAAATTTATCAGAGTTTGAACGTGTTTGATTTTATTTAGGGCTGCCATAGATTTAAAACTTTGTAACATTTCCAATGGTTATATAATCACCACATAATATATTTTAATGCAACTGAATCAAGATATTATGTTGTGTGTGAATGTATTAATTACGTACCGAGTATATAAAAAGAAACCCAATTAGTTCTCAGGTGCAACTTGCGTGCAATAGTAGCATGAAATGTGCCTTATTTATAGTTGTTATATATATATAATAGTTGTTAGTTATATATAGGTGTCGTGTGTACTGTTGTAATAAGTAACTGTTTTAAAAAGAGACATTAGTAAAGAAATCCCGCCATACTCATTTTTAAATGAACATTTTACCCTTAAATAAACACCCAACGATATTAAGGAGAAACCATTTAAATTTACAAACTTTACAATAAGAGTATGAAAGTAAAGATTGTAATAAACATTTATGCATGTACAAATGAACATTTTTGGGTACGAAAAAATTGTAATTGTAATAAAATTCAAGACGTACAAAGTATCAGTACGCGAGTGATATGATAACATACCTCACAATTTTGCGAGTAACGCAATATGAATGCAAGATAAATCGCTCGTATAAATTTCATGTCACGTAAACCAGCAAAAATGTTATCGGTGCAGAGAAATTGATACGGTTTGCAAACGAAATATTAGTGGAGGGGTTGTGGCAGGTCAGCAGACAGAATTTACTTATTACGAAAATAACTTCTCCACTGTCCTTTTGGTATTCAACGGAAAACAGTGTTTACTCATAACATTGTGCTCAATGAAGAGTAAATACGAGTTTACTGCTTGTCACATTCATATTGATATAAATTCATTATAATGTGTAGTAATATTCTTAATATTAATAATTTACTTTAAATATATTATATAATAGCAAACTGCACTCGCTTTGCTTCGGAAAAACTACGCCTTACGCTAAGAAATAGTACCTACATTATTTTAAGTTAATCTATAACTTTTTTATTTATCGCCGGATTGCAATGAAACAAACTTTATATTAAGTGATACTTACAATACATTAGTGAAAACCAAAACGAAATCGGTTTAGCCGTTTCTGAGATTAGCGCGAACAAACGCACAGACAAAGAGACAAGAATTCTAACAATTATTGTTTTGTGTTTTATTGGGTTAATAAAGTCCCCTAATAATGGTTTTTTTCGTATATCGTTAATGTACAGAAAGCGATAAGTGACAATTTTATTATATGTATTCTAAATTTATAAATCTATATCTAAATTTACTTTTGATTTTATTAAAATATTCAATGTCGATTCAGAGAAGAAGAAAATTTCAATACTATAAGTATTAATCATTAAGAATAGTATGGATGATATGTAAAAATATTTCATGATTCATAACTGCCTGAACGAACTTCATAGTTTATAAAACCTGTTTAAAATCAAACCAAATAACACTGGTTAAATAAGTCATAGTTACCTATAACATGATAAATACAAACAAGAACTTACGTTGTTACTCAAAGCGAATTAAAACAAAGTTTTAACTAAGAATATGATATTGATACCATAGAAAACAGAATAAGATGCGATATATCCGTATTCATTATAAAGTTTTCACGTTCGTAACGATACTTAAATTTGTTTTAGAATTTGAAATAATATTAATGTAATGTATATGTTTATTTTAATAACAAGTGTATTAAATTAATTTCTATATTACTTCTATTCCGCTGCGTGATAGAAGAGAAAAGAATTAAAAAAAAATCTTTGAGTACCATATTTTCACTACATGACTTTTGTGTGTTAGTTTAAGCAAACCTAAAAGGTACAAAAATCCTGTACCTTGTTCGTTTGTCAGGTGACGCTGTTTGTATTTCTTTGTTAACGAAAAAACTTGTTATAAACGAGGCAGACGAAGCAAAGCATTGTTTTATTATTAAAAGAATATTAAAATGAAGTTGATTTTCTCACCTGAAATGCCATCGTAGGTCCACCATTCCTCCCAGCTGACGCTGCTCACGGCTGCAATCAAACCGACTCTAATTAAGTTTGCATAGTTTTCATTATGTATAATCTACAAGTGGAGTACATTTCTAGCACTCTATTGCCCCAAGAACTCGTGATACGATGATTTATGTAAGTAGATGGTATTGTTTCATTACCTTAGTGATAAGTTTCAAGGATTTATTTTATCGTTACCTTCCTATAATTTCTAAGATGTTTAGATTTTGAAGCATTTGCAGACGAAGCTTTATTTCCAATAGACAAAGTTTAGTTTACATTTCCAATATCTAAGAAGTTGTATAAAACTGGTATGTTTAACTTATTACAGGAAGTATAATGTAATGTTGATAGAAAGTACCTTGTAGACAGTGATTAATGTTTAATTGCAAATGTTTGCATTGTTTACAACGTAACGTAACGTACGTCATAATTGATCAATCCACAATATCCAGTTTACAATATTATAAGGACTACTTGACCGTAAACGTTAAATGTTTTGTATGAATATGTTAAATGTTTTAAATGATAGGCGCAATACATCAAATGTAATAATATGGTTGTAACCGATTAGTACGCTGTAAGCTGTACGCTGCAAGGAATGTTTTACTACCAGTAAATAATAAAGGCATGAAGCCCATTTAATGACGTTAGTCCAAAAATATTGAAAGTTAACGAAACACACACACTAAACGGTTATTTTCGCCAGAACGCACTATTATGTAATTATAACAATACAGATAAATAGTTTAACATGTCCTGCTAAGCTTGGAAGTGGTCATATTTTTTGCCACTAATGATCAATCACCCAAATTCCGACCGCACCCTTATTACTGAATTCGATTGACGAGTCTTTGTTATAAGTGCTTCACCTGAGGTTTTGAACATGCGTCAGGCTATAAGAACTTCCCGTCCGACTGAGACGATATTTAGGGCGTGTATGCTAGTTGAGAAACGTATCCATATATATAAACAATTGATAAATAAAAATGTTGATATTAAACCAATTTATATTTCGGTATAATTTTTTCAGCGAGACATTTGGTACGTAATTGTTTCTGTAAATCGAATGGAAAGTGATGAAAAAATTAAAAAATACGTTATCTGGCCATTTATTTGTGTGTATATCATACAAAATGCCCAAATGCTCTTTTATTCTAGGGATACGATTTGTTTAAATGAATGAATCAAAATGAAATAAATAAGCCAATGAACCGTAAAAGAGCTCCTTATGAAACAAAACGTTTTCCTTGACAAGCCGCCGATTTTTACACTCCAGTTATTCGAAATTTTTTGCGAACAATTGAAATTGAATATTTTTATATTATTCTACTGTACTTAATTGTGAACTGTATATATTTATGTTATAAATTCCTTAATTGTTATAACATATCGATTTGTATTTTTTGTCGTCAAGACTTTGTTTTAAAAGTGACTTTGTCACGTATAACAACACTCTTCGCTAGTATAAGAATGTATTGTTATTGAATGTTCATGTTACAATTATATGCATATATACTATAAATTACTATTATAAGCTAGAACCTGTTTATTTTTGTCTCTCAATTATGGAACGTTAGCTCGATTTCGTAGCCCTCAGGGTGGAAAAGAGACCAAGTTATACTAATAATAGCCTGGATATCAGAAAGCCGCATAATATATTTAACAATCCTTTTTATCTGAGGATAATAGGTCGAGAACGATCGCTTGTACCCTTCATGAAATTTGATCATTAGCGATCACCTAAATCGCGTCAACCACCCGACTTTCCGTCACTTTGTCAATGGTCACAATCGACAGAAAGTTTTATTTCAGTCCTGAAAACTTCCCTCATTTATAACACCATATATGTACGTACATACTTTATGTATAGAGTAAATTTCCTAACAAGTTTATTTCAAACATACGAGGACTGTTTGTTTATAATAAATTCAAGTAACTAAAATAACTAAACCTGCAATCAACGTTTTATTCGACGTCTAATAAAGTTATTTTCTGTACACATCAGTGAATCAGCCAATGTTGGAGCAACGAACGACTAACTTTTGCTGTACCTGTTTAAACTAACCGAAGACACCCATTTTCCTTCGCAATATTTTTCCTTCATATTATGGTGATAATGCAAGCGTTAAAATATATGTTTTTCTATAATATAATGTAATTTTACATCTATACAAATATATGATTCAAATTATGTAATTTTTTTTTTGAATCTTAATGTGTTTTTTAACCTTTTAACCTTATATACACTTACATACATTGTATAATCTATTAATCAAGCATGTAGGTATCCATAGTACGTACATTTCAATGATACTGATACTGTTTTACAATATTAAATTTTACGAATATGTTACACCTAGTGCAAAAAAATTTTAATAATCTATGTTGGATGTTGTGAAACTGCTTTAATTAGACAGTATTCGAGCATAGTGATAAGGTTCTTTGTTAGCCTGTCTAACTAAATCTTCCGTTTAAAATCAACAGCAAAATGGTTTTATATATTTCATTTGAAGTCTTAGAAAAATTATTAAAAAGCGGGCCTACTGCTTTTTCGTTAGCATTGTGGCCGTGCCATTAGAAACATCTAATGTTCCGGGCACTGACTGTTGCCATCACTACCATCTATTTGTTTGTCCCCGAAACAAAAACAAAATAAACCGAAATGATTAAGACTGAAACGCACAAAGAGATACATTACTTAAAGGTTTTCCAGTACAACTTATAAAGGATGAACTCAGAAACAAATTTCATTATTCACCGCAGGTTCATGTTAGTCGGATTCAAAGATTAAAATTTGTAATTTGCTCGTTCTTAACTTCTCTTAATTAAGATTATAAGATTATGATACTCATAATACTGCAGAGCAATTAATTCAAAAATGTTTAGACGAAATCCCCTTTGCCGTAATTATCTGTGAAGTATCTTTCCTTTTGACAAGATATTCTCACTTTCCAGATGCCAAATAATTATTGTAACTTAACCATAACGACCGGCGTATTACCAAAATTATAAATTTATCTGTGTGACTATTTTAGGTAAGGCATTATTACTCGTATATAAATGGGTATATTAACGCGTGACAGTAGTATCATATCATTTGTTGATATCCACGCTCACACATTCGTACCCCCGTAACAAGATACCCTGTGTTGCGACTGAAAATGGACAAAAATAGATTACCAAGACCACAGAACACAGATTCCGAGAGCCATAATTCGAATTATGCTCGGCAATGCGAAATCCTTTAACGACTGCACTGTAGAATATTCAAGGTTATAATAAATTACTCATGATTATCATTATAACACTCACGCTGATATAGTGTTAATTTAAATGAAAATTAATTAAGTTAACTAAAACCTAGCTTAAGCTTAGGTTTATATTGGGATCCTGAAGAGTAAATTTTCGTCGAATATTCTTGAACCTTTGGATCAATCATGTATGCTTTCAGTAAATATATAGTATGATAGTTGTAATCTGATATCCGTTACATTTAAAAAAAAACAATTCAGCAACATCACTTCCATCACCAGGGTCACGATATGGTACAAAAAATTGTACTGCTATGATTGGAAAAACGAAATAAATTAGTTAATAAAAGCGGGCGAACCAGAATACATATTCAGGAACGTGCAGTTGAAATGTATACCAATCTCGAAACTTACTCGATACACGCCTGATTTATGCTTTTAATTTAAATTTTTGCATTCGCCAGGCGAAGTTCGCCACGGACGCGCCGCCTGCATTGCAAATATATGTCGCAACGGAGTCGAGAGATCGTTTCCAGTTTCGATTCGATACAGTTTGAACGAACTGTCGAGTTTTAATCTTTTAATGCTACTCAACAAACTTCCCCCGTGGAATACTCTCGTATTCCATATGATGTGTTGACTTGACATGTTATTTCGTTTGTGAATAGTTTTTCCTCAATGCTATTAGTATCTTTCGATAGTGCGCAGTAAAGTCTAAATCTAGAAGTTGTGTGTACCGTCACTAACATCTATACATTTAAAGGCCTTTTTATTTACATTCATGGTTCCCCTCTTTTGAGGAGTATTAACAAGCAAAATTTGCCACGACAAACTAATTGAGATAAATACATATGAATATATACATGAAAGTAGCAAATATTGTAAAATATTCCACTTGATTACTCATAGCAGTCACGTCCTCCTTCATTCACATGTTCTGATGTAAAAGTATCCCACTGATATCTATGAGTATCAAAATTTTTCATCTTATCAATATCATAATACCGTTTTTAAATTAACAACCAGTAAACTTCCGTATACTTGCATCACAACGCATTACCGTTTAAGAATTGAGCGGTGAAATTTGCATTCCAAACAGAAGTATAAGAATGTAAACGAAGGACGTAAAGTCAAAGTATAAAAACCCTTTTAATCGTAAATGATCGAATATCGAGCTGACAAGCCAAGTGATGACAAGAGGTCACCGTCGCCCATGAACGTCAGTAACAAAAGAAATCAATGACCCGTCGCTGGTCAAGATGGAAGCGAGGTACCCGCTTATTACTAGCCCTTTAATATTGCAACCGTAACACGTAAACATATTTTACAGTTGATTTTCGAAATTGTTTAAAGAACTCTACCAATAAGCACGAAAGCCCTCGGTGCTGAAGTGAGTGACACATAACCCAACAACTTTCAACGGCAATGCATCCGTTTGCCATAGCCTCTAAGATAAATGGAGCCTAATACACCTTTATGACTATACTCGAGTATCGTATGATTAGATATAATCTAGCGACCTCTAATCGAAGAGACCTGATACTATTGTCTGATTAGTCAGCAGGAAACTCCACGAGCAAGAGAGCCTTGGACTCAAAGAAAGTTGGAGTTCCTTCAAGGAGCTATTTATATTCCTGATTAACATGTATGTATATGTCAATCAATATAGTTAAAGAATTGTAGGCAGAGCGTATATACATAATTCCATTTGAAGTCAATAAGTACTATTTAAGGGACGACATCAGGAAAAAAATGATTTGTTTGACATTTGAACCATTCAAGTAGAATAACTCTCCGGCCAAAGCTTACATTTAAAATCCATTATGCTACCTACATCTTAGTATACAACGTAATTTCCTAAGTTAAAAAAAATCTCATAACTATTTATTGTTCATTAATAGAATTTACTTAAGTGTAAAACGAATAAAAAGGTCTTCGAATTTAAACGCTTAGTACGGAAACTATCTTAAAACGAGCATAAAATTGAATCCTTATGCATTGCTGCATTTTGCAGACGCGATTGCTACGTGACGGAGGGAAGTGCCCGCCTGGGATACGCCAGTCAGCATCTGTTTTGTAGCCTTAACTCTCGACAGTCGCAAGACGGAGGCGCATACCTCTCCTTGAATATTAAATTATTTTTCAAAGTGATTTAGATACGATTGAAATGAATAAACATTTATTACTCAATAACACTGAAATGAAACAGCACCAGTTACAATATTTCAAAGGTATTGATGTCGCTATCAAATGTTGAAAACGTGAGCAATTCGCAGAGGACGAACTCCACAAAGAGCTTCAACCACGCATCGGAAATGAATCAGTTTCCGTTCTGAGTGAGGCAAACAATATATCTCCGCGCACCCAGTATCCAAAACTACACCCTAAATCATAAGTAGTAGGGCTCAATTAAATAACTCTGGTGGAACTTCAACCAGGACGCAATACCTGGAAGAGATACATTGAACTACAAATAGTCTCGCGCATTTAAAATTCATAGGGCAGGTTTGTAAGGCTCAACGATTATGTTTAATTCGATTAAGCTCGTATGGTTTATATTACTCGAAGTGAGCATCAGCAACATTTTATGTGTCCGATTCATTCAGATTGGAGTTTCCTAACGATTTTCTGATGCAGCAAACTGTTTAAAACGAATGGAAATATCATCAATGTATGAAATAAATAAATAAATAAAATCACGTGGAAAATAGGCAATTTCACGGTGCATTGGGTGTTCTTTGCCTAGCGTGCGAGTAGCACAGAGCCCGCACCGTCGACGCCCGCATGACAAAAGCTCTATTGGTGCGAATTATTTCTGTTGTACCTGAGCTTTTTTAATACTTGCGACCGTTCATTTCAATTGCGTCAAAATTATTCAAAGCCATAGTGCAGAACACTCACAAACGGTCATCGTTCTGATTCAATTATAAAAACAGCATCAGTATCTGAACCTTCACGTGTAAACTAAATTACGCTCAGTTGATTTCAGTCTATAAAATATTTTATATATACTCTTTGCAATTGGGCTAGTAAAATAGTAAATGAAATGTATTGTTATTTGCTATTTTACTAAACTTTCTGAAAAAGTTCACGAAGAAGGAGATTTTTCCAGACTTATTCTATATTTTAATCTTATGCAAATATAATAATGAAGTATAAGGGGCTATTGAGTCCCTTGGACTCAAACATGGATAGCCATGTTTGAATATATTATTGTTATATAAAATTAATATAATAAATTAACGTTATATAAAAAATCCTATTCTGATAATTAATATTACTTATCTGAAACGTTATCTCTAGATTTTAATCTTTTATTTATTTATGATTTATTTAATCTGTTATATATTTATTTATGAGTCTTAAATTCAAAGGCTTTATTATTGATATTGAAGTCAAAACAATTTTTTTTGGGACAAATATCTGATTTTTAAAGTATCAGATAACTGAACAGAATAATTTAAAATTGAGTGTATTTATAACTTATAGGTTTAGGATATAATGTACTACGGTTCAGGATAAGGATATTGTAAGAACAGAAATACATCGAGATCTCTTCCGCAGCTTAAAAAACGCAGTAATTAAATAAACTTTAATTAATCCTAATTTAGTTATTTAATTTATGGACATTTTAATTTATATTTTTTTTTATATATACGCATCTTCAAATTTGAAATTTTTCCACTTCTTAATAATAGGTGTTTGTACCGTCACTTACAATATTATCGGGTATCGGTGGAAATGGATGGGGGCAGCCTGATAGCAAATGGAATAAACATCGCCCTCGTATATCATGGTCAAACCAAGAAGTGCATTTTCAATAGTCAGTTTGCATTTACGGTATGTTTGCCTTTAGATAATTTATAAAATGTTTTCAAATACAAATTTCGTTTGAGGCGGTAATTTCAATTGTTTCCAAAGTAAATATGTACATATTCGGTCGGCAGTTACTTTATACAAATAATGTAAGTTATTAACAGCATATTGTGCTCCAGTGTATCACTTCTTTTAATAATTGGACATAAAATTTTTAAACATTATTTCTAAATTCAAATATTAAAAATAAAATCTAATAGGTATCTTACGAGTACACACAAAACGAACAAAAAGCAAATACACCCGTTTTATATTCCAACGCCACATGCATGTCACTCCTTTAGGAATTCATAACTTGAACTCCTGACTATGCTAACTCGTCGCAAATGTTTTGCTTGTTGAGAGTTGTAATTTGAGTTTATTTATCAAAAATACAACATTTCAATACAAAATGGTGATATATTCAAATCTGTACACTAGTATTTAAGATCTCAGGCCAAAAGGTTTTAACCAAATCAATAACCTAACTTAAAGAGGAGTATTGTCAACCGTATAAAACCCTTATTGAAAATCAAAGTAAGCATAGTCAACTTATAAATCACTATTTACCGTCCTAGTTTGTTTGTAAGTAGGTTGCTCGTAGTAGATCGACCAACTCTAAAACCGTATTTAGCGTCAGATAGTTAACTTTTCCAACTGTGCAATTAGTATCTTTTGAGTAATACTAAAAAACAATTTACCGAATACTGCCATTGTATATTGCCTATTCATTCGGGTACATATAACTTTTTCGACATAGTTGGAAATATACAGTAAAGATTATAGAAAAACTGGTTGACAATCTTCTATGACATATGGTACATTATCATCTGGCCCAGGGAGCTTTTTACGTTTAAATTTTCTGAATGCCTTCTACATGCCATTCAGACACACAAAGACAATAATCGAGCAGGCAAAAATTTCTGTAGCAGTCTGTGGATTAAGAACTAGTGCTGCTGCCGATTAAATATGACTAAAATAATTGGCAATAAGATCAGCACATTAACTGTCAGGTACATGTTAACAATTGCTTGAAATTGTTCTTCGTTTTATTCCGATTTTAAAATGTTTAGTCACTTCGAGAGGCGGATGATGTACGAGGGTATCAATAGCCCGGTGTACAATGAAGTCAGTCAACGATCCAGTATTAGTAGTAAAAGTAGTTATCATTATCATGTGCCTTACCTTAACCCATTATGTGGGGTCGGCGCAGTATGTCTTTTTCTTCGATTCATCGCGCTTTCCTGTCTTACTTATGTTCACTCGTACCTAATTCATATCACTCCTAATAGAATCCATCCAACATTTCATGGACCTTCCTCTCGCTTTATATCCATCCACATTCTTATTCATCGCTTTTTTTGTCACATGTAGCAATGAAAGTAGTAGTAGAAGCAAAAAAATCCACTGTCAATGCAAATCACCTAGGGAATCTTGTAATCTCCAATAAAATCAAATATTAAAGAGACTCCTATTCTTGAATAGATGTCGCTCGATATGTATCGCATTATATGTAAAACGTGCTATTATTTTCATTGTGTAAAATTTACATTATATCCCTTAGAATTTTAAATATTTTAACTTTTCTTTCGCATCGGATATCAAATTTTTCTATTTATCTATCTTTTATCATTTTAGCCTACTAATCATAGATGCTTTAATTTATTTAGTAACGTATATATTGATGTCATTATTACAAGTTTGGTGACATAGCGAAACAGCGGTCATTGCTCTCTGTATGGCACGTTGTGCGACCTTAAATTTTGAAACATGAAGCCAACAGAAGGACAAATACGTTATATGCTTGTGACTTTTGGATAAAAATACCTAAATGTGGTCGGGAATATGTGTAAATTCAGTTAATGTATAACGGAGAGTATTGCACTATTATTCACTTTCGATGTATAACATAGGTCGGTTACTAATTGAAATCTATTTAAGCCAGTTCACTGAAATTTATTCTATTTTATTTAAAATTTCAACATTCTAGGCACAAATAATTTGCTTAACTAGATAAAAAAGCTCGCCAATATATAAGAATGTATATGAACCCACATTGATGCAGTCACGTTACGTATTCAAAACGTACAGCGCGCGGGGTGAGCTTCTACCTATGCTAATTCGGTACTACTTGGTACTGCATGTGGAACATACGTGTACCTGTTATATTGATAATTTCAGTAGAATGTATGGATAGATGTGCATAATAAGAGAATTTATAAATGAATGTCACTTTTAAATGTTGTATTTCCAACAAATTCACTGACATATTTAAAAACGCAGTAATTAATTAAAAATTCCACTTATAAAATTACTAATATCGTATTAATGGGTAAAAAGCAATTTAAATTTCGTCACCGGTATTGAACAGCGTAGGTCGGATGTTGTCAGACTTTGACATAAACTGAATCTATTTGATACCAAAATGTAGCCAAAGTTTTACTTGAAGGATATTCCACATAAAGTACGCAACTTTGCACTTATTAGTAATATTAACAATTGTAACAACTTAGGTAACACTAAATGGAGATAAATAATAATTCAAATTTTAGTGCAAGAGCAATCCAGTGAAGCAAAGTTAAATTAAAGCCACATGCGGATTCGGAGTCGGCCGGCGGAGCTTAAGGTCGTACCACCTGTGCCCCTGGGAACAATTCGTGGCACGACTCCTGTTTACTTTTATGCAATTTGTTTTTTATATCTACAAGTTTTTAATTTGCACATTGAGGCATTTTACTTTTTTCGTATGTGCATTCTTTACAGAAAGACAATTGCTTGTTTTTTTTTTTGACGTTTCATTTATTTTTTGATTAAATATGCAATGCTGCCACAATAATACTAATGTAATAATGATTGATGTATTATTTGTTTGACAATTTCCTTGAAATTGTTTTTTCTTAATATAAGTTTTATTTTTCATGGTATTTGTAACTGTCGGCATTTTTTTACCGTGTTAAAGCAGCATCTTACTCTAAGTAAACTAGAAGCAAATATCTGCAATCTGCTATTTCTACCGTGACGATACTAACCGCTCCGTCCTGAAGGGTTTAATTGCTAAGGACATTGAAGGAATTCATGAGCTCTCTGTTGTTGAATAAGGACTTCATCCATTTTCTTTACTTTAAATGAATAAAAAAATAAAATGAATGACATCAACGAAATAATGAGATAAATGAAATGTATGAAATAATATTTATTCAAAATTGCTTTTACAATCACTTTTCGAAAGTCAAAATGATAATCGTTGAATTATAATTTCGATGGTTTGATTTGGAATTGAAATTCACATAATCGTATTCCTAAGATTCCCTTGCAGTGTTGCGGCAGCTATATTTGTACCGAAATCAAACAATAAAAATACAAATGAAAAACAAAAAAATCAGCAGAATATTTTATAATCTCATAAATAATATGTAAACCGGTAAATTGCATCAATGGATTAATTTTTTCTTTGCTTCAAATTAACAATGTCAAATGACAATTTTCCAGTTAGAGCGCAGATAAAGCTCAGTATAATGTTGAATATCACTATTATGTTATCAGATGGACTGTATGTATGTCATCCGTTGCCCAATACGTTCAGTGTATAATAATTTAATAATTTCATAAGCCATTATGTAACAAGTCTGAAAGGCCTAAGTTTTAGTGCACTACAAATACCTAGTGAAGCGAAGTTAAATTAAAGCCGCATACGGATTCGTCGTCGGCCAGAGCTTAAGGCCATGCCACCTGCGTCGCTGAAAATACAATTTGTGGCGCGGCTTTTGTCGTACTTGTTTACTTTTATACAATTTATTTTTCTTGTTTATGTACGTTGTTCTGCATGACTATTTATTCAAAGCTTTTTTGTACGAGTATAGTCCAGAAGTTGGTGTCCTTTGTCTTGAATTTAATTCAACTGTTTTACAATGGCTTCTTACTATTTTCTTGTTAGTGTCAAATGTAAGTTTTGTAGCACGCTACGGTTTTGTTTTGAAATTTTTTTCATCTCAACCTAAATATTTACAATAAGTTACTTCCACCGAGAAGTCTGTTGATACTTATATAAATTGATTCGTGTAAA
Source organism: Megathymus violae (assembly GCA_003671415.1). NCBI lineage: Eukaryota > Metazoa > Arthropoda > Insecta > Lepidoptera > Hesperiidae > Megathymus > Megathymus violae. Next base: position 7,695,309 of record PDGT01000010.1, read on the forward strand.
TGATTATGTAAACCCATTGCAATAAGTTTCTATCTAGGAATCTTTCTACACATGCAACTGCTGATCCTCTTGTAATGCTAGCTTTAAATCCAAGTAGTTTTGCTTTGCATCCAGGCAACTTTATTTTATGTTCGTATCACATTTACATTATGTTGTTAGGAGCAATGTGGATAATAAATAAATTTAAATTATAAGTAGAAACTACTCGTGTACATACGTTCCTCTGTCTGAACGGGAACATTATTATTTTGATATGTATGCAAAATAAAATCATTTATTATTTTTATATTAATATAGTTGAAAAAAAATGTCATAATTTAAAATTCAGTGAAAAATAAAAAAATAATGTATTCTTGGCCAAAAATTATAATATTTATAGCCAAACAATTATCAACTATTACAGGCTCAGTAAACATATACCATACCTTTAAAGATTGTCATCGTAGATTCAAATAATTTTGTGATATAATAATCATTTCACGTAACATTAACCGAAAGGTCAAATGACACGCAAAAGGAACAAAACATGATAATTTTGGTTTCTTCCGGTCTCGAATTTCTGACCTTGTCAGTGAACGGCATGCCTCCCAAATTTAAGGGTGTTCGGTAATGATGGATTAAAATTAGAGTTTTTGGTTGGTTCAAGAAATAATATTCGTGTAACTAAGAATAAATTTGTATTTTTACGTACGTTCAGGATACGTTTTATAACTGTTTAAGGAATTTGTATGAAGTACCAATTAAAAATGATGATAAGATTTTCTACTTACTTGTCTAACTACTCCTCCAGCTAAAATCGGCCATATTTTACAATTTAGTATGGTAAAATGGGATAGCGATTTACGAAATGTATTTATCCATTTTAACTGCTACGGGTACTTCCGATTTTTATGTTTTTTATGGATATTTACACATAATTACATGGATCATAGTGACGGCGAGACAGTGAGTTAAAAATCATCACGCATTTATCGTTTTTATTTTGAATTTTATTATTCAGGGAGGCAATATATGTGACAACTGCGTAGCTCAGTTGGTGGTGACTCCATCGAGCCAGAGGTCTCGGTTTCTATTCTCGGCCGGAGCAGACGGAACAAATAAATGTTTGTTCTCGGGTCATGGGTGTTTGTGATGTGTTCGTCCATACAATCCGCAACATTGGGAATAGTGCTTTTGTATGTAACTTAACACTTGAGCAGTGGTAGCTTAGTGGTTCAAAAGTAGATCTTCCGTATGGGAGACTCGAGTTCGAAACCTGCACGCACCTCTCATTTTTAAAATTGTGTGCGTATTACACATTAATTATCACATGCTTTGGTGAAGGAAAACATGGTGAGGAAACGTTCAAAGGTATGTCAAGTCTGCCAACCTGTACTTGACCAGCGTGGCGGACTATTACCACAACCTCTCACATTGTGAGTGCAGCATGCACCAGTGGGTTGCAATGATGGCGATCAGACTTAAACAACACTGTAACTCGATTTGAGCTTAACTGTGGATATTCATGAACAGAAGTGACTAATTAGTTATTGTTAATAATATAACACTGTTATTCTAATGTGATTTTGATGATTAAAATATATACTTCAACACGAAGTCCGAATCGAGAAACATAAATATCTCTAAGCGCTAAAAAACACCGTACCTCTCTTCTTATATTTATAACGTGTACAAATAGAGGTGCGGCTATACAGAGAGCAAACAAGATCATAAAACAAGTCACGGGAAAGAGCCTATATATAATCAGCTTAGTGATAAATTGCTAAACAACACGCTACCGACACAGCTGCTTCCGGCTTGATTGACGCCTCACTTTGCTTTGTAGTTCCTTTGGTAACTACTCTATAGCGACGAACTCAATAATCGATGAACATTATAAATGCCTCAACTAATTCATTAATTGTTTTACTACACCGTTACATGTCAGTTTAACAATAAGGACGTTGCTTAATTACTCTCTACACGTGTTAAGTTGTTTAGTAGGCTCTTTATTAATCATATGTATAATTTGGGACGTAACGGATTTAATCCATGCAGGAGTCAACCCATTATCCACTGATTAAACTCAAAACAAAGGATGAGGGGATAGGGATCGATTCCTCCTGTACGAAGTCACTGGACTTTGTACCACCTGTTTTATAACGACGATATGCACGAGGATCCAACAGTGGCCAGTTTCCCAATTCCATCTCGAGAAGCAACGCGTTGGTGATTTCTTTGTTATTACGAATGTCCACGAGTTGGTGATTGCTTACCATCACATGGGCTGTTTGGATTTCGTCTATTTCCATTAAAAAATCTTTGTGATGCTACTCGTATGTAACAATGATGTTGTTAGGAATTTATTGTCAATAGTTTTAAAAGTATTATCATCAAACCATCGCAGTTAAATCTAAAATTGTTTGTTACATTGAGAGATTAGATTATAATTTAAAGTTTATTTAATTAGTAAAAGGCCAACAAAACGCTTAATTAAATTAAGTTATTTTTCATACTGTTTTTTATCCAAATACGTCAAATTTATCATCTAAATTCAACATAAAATAAGCTAGTATAATGATAATTATATATCAATTGTTGTGAAATTATTATAATTTTGTGTAAAACAAAATATTTAGAATCTTCAGTTAATCACAACTTAAAGATATTTAATTGTATCAAGTTAATCTTCAAAGCTACTAACTAAATCCATGTCGTAACGTCGCTGAAAAAAAATTAAATTCTTATTTAATGGTTCTTTTGGACACCGACAGTTAGCAGGACTGATGGCAGCCGCAGATCCTATCTGTAAACAGTTGAGCAATAACCGCTAAACCCCGAGAAAGCGTTCATTTCTTTTAGCTTTACCGCGAAGATTAATCGTAGTTTTTATATTAAAATAACAACAGACGGGAACGTTTTTAGACTGTGGACAACTGTGTCCAAATAACAACAAATAAGTCTAGTCTGGGATCTAAGTCGATAACGTTATATTTTCCCCAGTATTATATTTAATTTCAGTCACAATTCATTGGTTTAAGTTGTGCCTTTATAATATTTAATATATTTTAAATATCGATGATTGTCATATAAAACTTTTATACGTAATTGCGTTCAACATCTTAGATTTCACCTAGAAAAAATACCAACATAAAAAATTTTCCATTCCCCGATCGATTTACTGAACGTAAGATAGAATCTTATCAACCTTTCAAATTTTCATTTTAATCACTTAAGTTCTTTTCTGAATATTTAAAAGATACATTCAACATTGTGATGCAAGAATACAAACACGAATCTGAATAATGATTTTTACAATATAAGTCTATAAGAGACATAATAATGTTGAAATTATAGAAAAAGTTCGTAGACGAGCAAATAGCATATTTAATATTATATTACTAATAGTTTTACTAATAAATATTAATTGATACAAGAATAATGTTCGCAATGATCTTAATCCGACAGCTTAAGCCAATGGTAAGTGATTGACGGGGTTACGCACGTCGAACTGCGGTCGATATATCAGTAGTGCGGAAAATGAACACAGCATTCCACGGTAAGGTACGTTAAGACTATTATCCTTAAAAATTAAATTCTTACATTTTCATTATGCTAATTACGGAACCTATTATGGTATTTGAAGTGTTCGTAGGCCGACGGCTTGTGTCGGTCGTTAGTGAGTGACGGACTTTAGAAACTGTAAACGCGGTCGGTACTTGGAAGGGTGACAGCAAAGAGATAATTAACCATTTCCGTTCTGAGAACGCGTTAAGCTTTCGGTCCGGTTGTTATGGTCAGGTAACAGTCGATAAGACATGTCGAAACGGTTGAAGCTGGTTGACTGCGATTTCAATTACTTTGATTAATTTGACATACCTGTAATGGAGTAGAAAACCGTCAGTAGGGCTGAAGCTGTAGCCGCTGTAAGGAGGCTGGGCATTGTCTACGAGACGCTTTCTTCCGGGCCCGACATTGGAAACAGATTACAACTCTATCGTTGCACATTCGTCTTCTTTTAACTTTTTTATTGTATAAAATCTACATAAAGTCTAATTTCCGAGGCAATCAGATTTTATTCTTCTGAAATGCTCCATCGCGAAGTCTGAAACAAAAACTCTGTATCAACTACTGTCACATAGTCACGTTGAAACATAATCAATTACGGACTAATAACAATTATTGTGGTCTTATGTTACTGAGGCTTGTTTATTTGAAGATATGATATCATGTTTTATTTGACTTATTAGGCATATATAAATTTTATGTATGTATAAACATTTAAAGCATTATTACAAACACTATTATTTATTAAAATATGTGCGAAAATAATAAAACTATTAGTATATTTATGAATTTCTAAGTGAAATTTTATATTTTGTATTTACGTATCCGCGAAAATGCTTTTATCTCACGGGATAAAAAGATGAAGTTACAAATAATAACATGTTAAGTTACATCTAAACTATCTAACTAAAACTATGTTATCGACGTGATATTGTAATAATCAAAAGATTTATTGTAGATTTACAAAATCGGTCGTTTCGATGTTTACACCTGCATTACAATTTTTCAAAACATTTACAATTAGTATATTCATTATTGTCGTGTACTGTATCGTATCTGAACTCCTTAACCTATTAAAATAATCATATGCTGCATTTGACCCACTGCCTCGGCAAAGTCTCCTTTCAACATGCGGATAAAATCCACAGTCTACCACAACGAAGATCCGGCATGATAGAGACTGGTCTTAACTTCTGTCATTTATGGAGATCACAAGCCAAACAGTGAGGCAATTATTATGAATATGTTGTCATCATCATGACCCATCGGGGTCATGTCTCATTTTAATAGATTATGCTAATGCATATTTATTCGAATAAAGCTTGCTATTCAAATTTTACGATTGAAATAATACGATTTCCAGAAAGCATCATAAATTTAATATTTGCGTTCTGTTATGGACTCAGATAGTAAAGACAGTTTGCTTATGGGTAAAATGAATTTTATATTAAAGAGAATTTTCAAACAACAGACCGACAATATAATGTCCAAGAGCGGAATACTCTCAGTCGTGTATCTTAGAAAGAACACTACAAAGAACACAGGAATTTTGGTTTTCAGAACTTTGTAAATGGTTTATGAATTTCCTTTATACTAAATTTACACTTAGGTGAACGTAGTTATCTAAAGATCTTTAACATTTCTATTACTTCAAATGGATTTAAAAACATTGTTAATTATTCATATATAAGTATTTTTATATAATTCAACTGACCTAACAGACGCTGTGCAGCCATTATATTGACCAGTGTAATATGCTTTGAATTATGAATAATTTTGTTTTGTGGTTTGGTGAGAAATTTCGTTTGAATCTATCAAATCGAAGCGTAGATATAAATCATAGTCTTGACATAAAAACCTGTTTTGTGAATATCACCCCAATCGTTAAAGCCGTTCAAATGTTACGTTATCACGAACGAAAGCATTATATATGAATGTATATACAAAGGTAACGTATATCTATCTAAAACTCAAATCATATTCAAAATTGCTAGTACTACGAAATCAGTTCTCATTCATTATAAATCAAAAACGTCTAATTTGGGCCTATTATTTCATAATTCGCGGAATGCAACGACCTACATCGAATTGAGTCATCTGATTAAATTTATGCGGCATTCAATTACCATTTCTCACTAGCTTGATACGGGAGACACGTAGCACTTAATTAGAAATTCATTAGGAATTCTATTGCAAGACAAAGTACGTCTATTTTAAAGCTTCTACATCGTCTGTCAATTAGAAACGTTTGTACAGACACAAAGGTTGACTCTTATTGTGATATATGCATTAATTTTGGAATATCTAAAAATGTTCAAAGTATTTACTTTACTTTAAAAAATTAATAAATATGTTTTATTTTTAATTTTCTACATTTTTCTACATGATCTCCAACCTTCAAGGATTCAGTGGACATGTTAACAAAAATTTTAACGAATAGCAATTCTTTATGTAGCTAGAGTTTTTAGAAACCAAATTTCTGTGTTGTAATAAGTTTGGCCTGTACAATAATAGAAATTAGAATTTGACCGTATTGCCGCGGCCTAGAATACTCCCCTCAATCCCATGCTGGCAGAACAGGGTGGCGTATGAGGCGACAGAAGCCAGCCTGCTTGGTGGTAAGGCTTCGCGTAAGCATTATATTATCAGTATTATTATTAAGTCCTTAATATTATTACTGGTATTATTATGTTTCCGTGAAGCCTGCTTGGCCAGCTACCACACTCCTGCTTGAGTCAGACGCCAAACGCTCGTCGTGTTCCTTGGGGGGGGCTTGAAAGCCAGTACTTTATTTCTTACCTTCTTCTCATTTCCAGTCTATTACTAGATCGAAACGATCTGTTTAAGCTTACAATGAAAAAGGAATGTCTAGGTACGTCGAATCGTATAAATTTCTTGCCGGTAATTAAGCGTCATTCATTATAAAAATCCAATCGCGTATCATAGCGTCTATAGCCATAGTTTTCATAAAAACATAAAATCGATTAATTCTGTTATTTGATATATTTCCAGAGCCACATAAAGTATTCATTTTACATTTCATGTCATGAAATATAGTCTAGCGCTGGATTTTACGTTGCAATGACATTTTGTGGTATCAGATGCTAGTATTTTTATATCTTGTTTGTTTGTCAAACTTAAGCTTCAATTTATTATGCTATGTTGAATAACTGAAATTAAGTTTAAGGTTTAAAATAATGTATAATAATGAATATTTCTATAATTTGAAGAACGCGTCATAAGATTAGATTAGGATCTTATGATTTAAAAAAACTGCCACTTTTTAAACAATTAAAAATAATAACAATTCAGAATAATCTGTTTATATATCGCATTTTTTTTTAAGTTTGGATGATGATAACATAAACAGTATTATTTTATACGCCTGTTAATTAACATACATGACAAAAATACAGTTTAATTTTTATCAAATTCCGATATATAAATTTACCTTAACACTCTCAAAATGGAAAAGAAATACAGCGTAGACAAAAGTTGTTGCTCAAGGTAATAACACCTAGCTACTCAGTCTGTAACAGGCGTAGGGTACTACGAACATTCTGATAATGGAAATTTGATAGGTCGGCGTATGTTGTAACGCTTGAATGTCGAGTCCCAGGTTTGCTCACCTCGTCGTATAAATAAGCGTGAAGGAGTGTGGTATCACGCGATATGGTCGTTAACCCTGCTCCGCGGCGCAGTAATGGAGAGGTGAGGGTGTCAGTGTGGTTCCTACGAAACCGCTACAACGAAACCCGGGGATTATAATTACCGTAACCTTAGATAAAAATAAATCTCAAGGTAGATTATGGAAGTTGAAGTGGGCTTAAAAAGTTTATTGTTTTAGAAGTAGGAAATATACGATGTCTTTTAACAATTCGACACATGTTTTATCGAATTTATTATTACTTAGCTTAATTTAAATTTGAGAAATTACGCATTAGGTAGGTATTCGTAAATATATATATGGTCCTCAAAGATTATCCAATATGTATAAAAATCTTTTGCGTTTCAATAAAATAAACATAATTTTATAAAACTTCATTATAAATAAACTAAATATTTAATTACCAAAAAATTTAATTTCCCCTGGCTACTTCCCCAGTACTATGTTCTCAAGTATAACTTCCATCGCATGTACACGAATAAAATACACTACCATCACTTATTAAAAATAATGTATCATAATATTGTTACATATCGGTATGTTACATATCGGTAAGCTGATATATGATTGTATCATCAAATTATGCTTGTTTTATATTTTATAAGTAACCGTATTTTTCTAATTGCTGTAGCCGAGAACCGATCAGGTGAGCTAACCGATACTAAATACCCTTCGCCGCCCATAGACTTTCATCCCAAAGGCTTCATTGACGTATTAGTAGCTAAACAGTAAAAAAATTAACCGACACGGGTTAAAAAAATACTGATTTTAGGAGGGTGACAGCTAGCGAGGTAGTTCAATAATCCTACCGTCAAGCACGAGTACTGTTGAGATTAAATTCTTACAGAAGGAGTCTGGTTTCGTTGCCTCGTTCGTTGATCAACTGGGGAATTACGAGCATGGGGAGCTTGGACTCAAATAGCTGAGCTATGGCATAATCCCCACAGAGAATCAATTATGTTTATAGTTCAGCGGATGAAGCACTCACCGCACATGATTTTCGATGAAAAAAGTCTAATGAAGTTTTGAGCTTCCAACGTAATCCACTTATGCACTGAATACAACGCGGTACATATCACAAGAGAAATAAACTACACGTTAGTACGTTATTTTTAAATACATTTTCGAATATAGTTCCAGTCTCTTGTGACATACAACAGAGAAATAACGACCTAAATGGATTTCATTGATTCATCGATGTCGGCCAAAGTTTAAAAATTGTTGTGGCGACGCTGACGGTTCGAAACGGATTGTCTCGTAGCCATTGCAAGCGTTATTTGCAAACTTTTTAATCAAAATGGAAACGGAAGCTAATAAAGATCAGATCCACAGTAATTTAATTGTATTTGGATGGTATATATGGAAATTGGATTTGTGTTACTGGATCTGGTATTTGGATTAGTGATCATTTCGACACGGCTGGTCATTAGAACTATACTCAGATCTACCACATTTCAGAGAGCATGTTAAGCAGTTGGTACAGGTTGTTATCGTTACATAGCAGTCATTAAGCCATATAAACTTTTGACATCAACAGTATATACATAAGAGTTATTTACAGGGTTTAACAGGATTTTAAAATTAAGTCAGGTAACATTTTCATTAACCAAAGAGCTCAATTTGTGCAAAAGACATATATTTGTGTAATCGACATAGCAATAAATGTTATATTATCTTTAACAGTGACATATGACAGGGATCTATACGAGGGTTTTATATCCAAGGTACATTTCGTCGATAGTGGTCTTAATACACGTATGAGCCTAAGTAGAAAATCTCCGTGATTAAGGTCTTGAACGTGTGTTATTTTTTGGTACTTACTTATAATTATGTAATGTTTATTCGATATCTATTTAAAATTTCTTAATGAATGCGGCTGACATCATAAACCCTGATAAACCTTATGCTTTGTCAGCGCAACGAAAGGAGGCGGAAGAAACGTAAAACAAGATAAAAATGTCAATAACTTTATTCTGTGAGCCCTGAATAGAACACGAACATTGCATAGTGGAATGTCAGGAAAATATTTTTGAAAAGGTTCACTTTTTCAAAGCCACGTCGTCGTCGTCGTATTGAATGCGTTTTAATGAAAAAACATGCGCCGATTCGCAACAGTCAAGGGAATTAAAACCTCCGCGCGGCGCTCGCGATTTCAAATGCATCTGTCGGAATTTTCATTTGGCCGAATATTATTTCCCAGAGGGAATATTTCAGTCCCGATCTGTTTAAATTGATGGCTGCGATTGATAAATTTTGGAGTAGTAGTAGTGTGCCCATTGCTCCGCTGTGGTGATTAAACCATAATTTACATTTACTGCGTAATCCAATAATTTACTAGTGCCGAATTGAATGAAAGAATCTCATTCAAATATTGTATTATAATAACAAATGGTAAACGGTAAGGTTTGAGAACTGGGACGCTTCCGATTTAAGAATATTTCTCACTGCAATACACTTGAAACTGCAATTACATCTCGCCACAAGACAACGCAGTGGTGTAAGTAATGAGTTCTGAAGATAAGAACTGTGGAAAAAGAACAGTGCAGATATACATTTTTGCAGCTATATTTCAATGAAGCCATATCTTTCGTTTTCGCATAAGATAATTAAAATCGGCTTTGGACCATCAATGTGATTGAAATGTGGCTGAAATGATATTCAACGTACCATTATTCTACTCATGCTCACTGTGTTTATAACATTATGTATCTAATTGTACAAGTTTTTTTGTACGTAGTTTTTTTAAACTTGTTATCGCGTACATTAGAAATTAACACAGCGTTGTTAATTATGAACAAATATGTAGATACATATGTGAATGAAATCGAAGACGGTTATGGTTTGTTGATTGTTTGCGAGTTTTTATCATGGGCATTTACATTTATAATAATAACAGGTTTAAATAATAATTCTAATAATAAAAATAATTGTTTAATTTTGAATTATTCTTTAATGTTAATGAGCATCTTCCAATGACGGCAAATTTAATCACATTCTTGCTTTGGTTATGCCCCTGTTACAATAAAAAACATATACGAGTAGATATAGATTATCCTTTATTATAAAACTGTTACATAAAGGGATGTTACAAGCGAATTTAATGCCTTATTGCATTCTTTAACGGCGAACTGTTCGGTGGCAGTGAGAAAATGTGAGAATTAAAATCAGCCCATAGTGTTTTTTGTTAATTGTACGGATTCCTTCGTTTTACATGATTTGTAACGGATACAGGAATTTTTGAATTACATTGACGAACCAAATCAGAATTAGTGTGGATAGTTTTAAATTCATAGTGTTTTTAATTTCGTGAAATCAAATTCATGTATTGTGTAAGTTCCGAATATAATATTTACCCATATAGGTAATTTTCACAAAAATTTTATTTGGTTTTGATATGACATCTCAGATTCCATTAGAACTCAAACATACTACGTTCAATGAAGAGAACCCATTTTGCTTTTTGCTAATTAATTAATACATTGCTTTTTGGATAAACTCTTGAAGATATTATTTTTGCAATACGATATATTTTTAATACAATAAAAAATAAACAAATTGCTAATTATATGTAGTCTGTCCATCTGAAGACGGTTATTAATATAAACTCCTCGTTTGAAATCGATGAGCTAATTATTAATTATTTGTTCCATAAAATAATTTATAATATAGGTTTAAAGTATTAGCATTTACTACTTTCAAATGTATGAATATACAAATAAATATATAAATCAAATGTCAGAAATTCTTTATTAAAATGTCTTCTTGTATCAATAGTCTGTATATAAGTATTTTTCTGCGAATGATCCATGATTAAATTTATTTGAGCGAATCTATAAATACTCAAAATGTTAATATAGGCAATAATCTATTTAATTTAAAAAAAAAAACAAATAAAAAGTTTACAGTCAATTTTAAATCTGAACTATTCCTTATATAACAAACAAATAACAAAAATATTTAAAAACATTAAAATTGCACTACTTAAGAAAAAAAATTCAAAATATTACATACCAATTTAAAAGTTTTGATGTTTTACTATATAATTAATTGCGATCTTGAGGCACTAGAACTTAGGTATTTTGATGCTAAAAATTACTTTAATATTTAGATACTTAAGTGTCCTTTTATGGTAACAAAAAAAATAATAATAAAAATAATCACTAGTCTGTGACGAGTATTTTATCTTTTAGTTACGTAGGATAGTTCGTACGACGTCGAAAAGTTCGCGCCATTTCACGCGTGACCAAGCTTTGAGTTCGACCACACGCCAAAAACTGCGCGATGCGACTGAGGGCATATCCCACTGCGAACCACAGTTAACATATTCCCGCTGGCCTACCTTCTAAGTTTTCATCGATCATCCATTCTGAAATGTCTAATGAAACTCGTCAACATCACTGAAAAATAAACCTTGGGTTGAAGTAGCCAATGTTGTTAATAATTTTGCAATTTCAGTCCTTGTGACATATAAAATCGTTCAGTTTGGGAAGGTACGTTGTTTTGACGTCACAACAGAGTAAGCGTTACTGTTTACTCCTGAAAATCAAACGTTTTGCTAACTGACACTAAGGTTGAAATTAAATAAATAAAACTATGATATCTTAGATAGATTACTCTGGAAAACGTGCGAATTTTTCCACGTCAGACAGAGATGGATACAGTTTTTAGCGACAAAAGGGAACGGCCTACGCAAATCGCTTGGTGGGGATGATCTTAAAATGTTCTGAGAATATATGTGAAACACATAAAAAAGTTACATTTCTAGGTATGGCAAAAGCGATACTTTATTATAATTCTTTTGAGATCTGGTTTATCCGAACCATATTGCATCAGAAGCATACCTTTGACAATTATTTAAACATCGATATGATAAAACGAAAGTGCATTGGAACTCATTCATAAAACATGTGAAGGAGTCTCTCAGAGGATCTGAAAGCAAAGTATGTTTATTTTGTTAAGAAAGAAAGCCTGTACACAACGGAGGATGCGCCACATGTCAGAACATGAATAAAAGAAGAGCTCTATTTCAGACTTTCAAAATTTCAACCCATGTTTTAAAATCGATGGATATCTTTAAAATTTTCTATAGTATTTTTTATTTTAAACTATAATTGAAAAACATGCTTCAAATAATAGTGTTAAGTGTAAATTTGAAAATCCAAGTTTTAAGCCGGAATATCAAAAATAATGATTCCAATTAATAGTATCATAAAAAGGTCCTAGGGAACCATTAAGCCATGCCATTTTCAAAGTTGTATTTTACAGCAAAAAAAATTAAATACAGTAAAAAAACTTGTCTTAAACATTAAACTTCGAAAATAAATTGGATTGCTTTCGTTCTGATTTCCAAAAATTATTAAAGTCCTGTTGACTTCTATTTTGGAATACAAAGAGTATGCTTTGGTTATTTATAACATACATATATCGAATGTCCGAACATATGTTCTACAACACACACACACTATCTAAAAAAAAAAGCAATAAATCCTATATTAAGATTAATGAGAAATAAACGTTTGTATTTTAACTGAAATATTACACAACCTTCTGGCGGTTAAATGCTTAACTTCTCAACACTAAGATTCGCTTAATTGTACTACGTAGCAGGTGCGTTGGTATTCCAAAAGCTTGTATAAGTCTTTATGTAAAGTAATGTCAGACCTGTGCAGATACGATACAAAAAATAAGGGTAGAAATCCAATATTTCTAATGGAATATTCTTACAATGTACATGGATTTTGGAATGTTATATTAAATAATTTATTAATAGTTAGATAATTTTAATATAATAGCAGATTTGACAATAATTAAGGGTAAGACGTTTTACGCAATTATTAATAATAAAATAAATTAACACAGAGTTCTATCTCAGTTTTTTTATAACGAACAGAGAAGAGCATAAGTGATTATTTTAAATGGAAACATTTAACGAAAATATTTTGTTATTAATTCAACACGTATTTATTTAAGCATTTCGGTGCAGTTGTACGTGTATATAAATTGATGTACTTAATAAAAAAAATAACAAAAAAATATGTCATAAGAATAACATTTACTAAGAATCAAAGTACAGCTTAATCTACAGAGATTAAATTACTTTGATTTGGTCGTCCCGATTTAACTTTCTAATAAAAAAACTAGGCAATTTATTAATTTGCATTATTTTTACTGTATTCTTATAAGTACAGATATAGTTATTTGTCAAGTAACCTTTTGTTATGAAATAAATAAAGCAGATTCTAATGGTCCTAGAGCGCGAGGGTAGCAGGTGTATGGACAACCCAAAGGCTTAGACGAAATGTCTCTTATGCAGCTAAACCCAAACTCTGTAGATTTTCAAACACACACAGTTATATTTATTAAATTGTACGCCATAATTAAATTTAAATTTAATCATTATAAAAACTTCATGGACTATTTAAATCCGTATTTGAATATATTAACAGCTATTTTCAGTATCCGTCAAAATAGCTATTAATAACAGAGATGAAACACCTCAGTTAGTACTACATATACACTAAACTTAATTAAACTACATTAAATTATATAATATCTTCCCTTTAAAATGCGTCGTGCTCAGTCACTTGTTAGTTTTAAAAAACAGGTTAAAGAATTTTATCTTGACTTGTGAAACCCTTTCTCTTTAATTAACATTGTTTCTGTTATCACCTAATGTCTGTTATCACTGTTAAGTTTTCAACGTTACAATTTTCCTTTGCACATTATTGTACACCACCTCCTCCATTGTACGAACCATAATAATATTGTCCTCTACAGAAAGGCTGCCTGGAAGAGATCGCTACCCTAGCTATAAGGTCGCCCTTTGTATACCTGATGCAACTTTTAAATCTCCATATGTAATTTTGTTTTGTGTAGAAATAAAGAATATTTGTATTACATAGTTTACGGAACAAAAGGTTTTCGCCTACAAAAAATTATACAAATATAATTTTTAAATATCGATAATGATGTTCAAGGAGACGGTCCAAAAATTGTAAGATACAACCTACTATACCATTAGACAATTTTAATTAAACTGTAATGTGTAAGTAGAGTGAAGCTATTTAACAAGACGGCTATGTTTGACCCTAAATTCGTGCAATAAATTATGCTTTACTTTGTCGTTTATGAGGCCGACGCAGACTTGGCCCGCAGAACATGTGTTACAGATTACGGCAATAAGGGAAATTGTCTTTTTTATGAACGCCCGCCGCCATCCTAAGGTATTCACGTGAAGTACAGCGTTTCTTACATGTAAACCAAGTTCGTACACTAGCTAATAACTTGTATATCTTTTATTTAAATATGATCTTATAACAAGTGAATTATTTCCGTCATTAGTTTGTTTTATAAAGAAATTGCAATTCTGTCTATATCTTGTAATACACAACACACAATATATGGTTTATAATTTTAAAGGATTTATTAAACAAAACCAAAACCAACAAAATGTACGTACACCATATTATTACCGCTTTGTTATGACTAATTTGAAATTAATTTAATGTCATTAAAATTAATAGGAAATAGATCAATTAGATTAATATAAATCATATTTAAACGATTAGTTAAAACATATTATTATGTAATCAAATTACTTATATCATTAAACATTTTAAATATAATTTAATAAAACGAACTAAGTATTTATTACCAGTATTAAATCTTAGGAACCTAAAAACGTAGTAAAAGATTTCCTCCCTTACCATGTGTAGTGTGAACTAAATGAAGTAAATTTGACTCGGTATTTCTTAAAAAGAAGAAAGTGCTTTCTTATTTTAAAATGGTTCGTGTAGATTAAATGAATTCGTTTCCTTAGGTAAGTAGAATTATTTTTATCTGCAGATCCAATTTTTATGTGGGAGAAACGGTACGAGAAAACCTGCAGTGTACTAGGTACGCAGGGTTTCGCTCAGATTAATGACCAGCCATTGACCATGATGTCATATCTGATGAAGTGTTCTTCGCGATGTCTGCTTTGTATCAGCCTATTATGTATAACATGATCATAGCTTATAAATACTAGTACATAAATATCTAATCTTGTTTATACCGCACACCTATAATGATACGGTTTCACAGGCATTTTTGTGGAGTTTCTCATTAAAAACGAATAATAAACGTTCCCACGCTCAGACTCCCGATTTAGGATATCCTGTCTGTATAAGGGTGCCATGGACGTACACAAATATGACCCTGACCTGACCACGACCTGACAATAATTATTTATCTGCCGGGAACAGAACCCAGAACCGCTCGCTTGGCAAGCAGAATCACTACTCAGTAAAGAAAAATTGGATACCTTAGATTTAGTCACTGAGTAATGTAATACTATTAACTTGTCCAAGTATCTACACTTAGTCTAAAGCCTTGACAGCAGGCATGTAAGATTGTAAACGAATGTTTAATAGTTGGTACCTAATTATCTTAGATAGTTAATGAAATTAGTCTTGTCTTCGTGATCGTTCTTGTACCTGGCGATATGTACCCGATAGCGTCTATTGAAATTTTTACCCATTTGGTACACATAATCAATCCGTTCAAAATATATTTGTTTATTCGGCAGTAACTGCTTTTCATTAAAAAAATATCCGTTCTACCAGTAATCTCTGCCATTCGATCTTTTGGATGAAGGACAACCTAGGAAGAAGGAGAAGCAAATGAATTGGTAAAAATCACAATAATTAACTTCACACGATTTAATTTTAAGCGTGACACAAGACTGCCAGAATTATTACTCGAGTACATTAATTAATCTTGCAACAAAAATATAGTGCGCAGTGACTCATTATTAGATATTAATAAAAAAAATGTAACGGAGCCAAATCTGCGCATTCATTTTTTTTGAAAATTTTAACGAAAGTGTAACCTTAGCCTTGTTATCGATATAAAGATCAAATTTTTTTCTTGTCTGCTTTTCTGATCTCTGTCTGGCTGTCTATTCACGTGTCAAACGCAGACCGAATAGATTTAAATGAAACGTTTCATATTTGAAATATATGTCTAGGATACTTCAGCGAAACTTGTTCCATTATTTTCTTCACATATTTCACAATAGCAGAACACTGACAACATTTTGTCCGCTACAAATTTTAAAATTTCTGCAAAGAAACGTTTCAAAGTCACTATCTTTTGTTGAACAGAATACTTAAACAGGTTTTCAATATTTGTATTCTATAAACATGAAAGTTTTTATAGCCGTAGTTCTGTGAAATGGTATCAATCGGATTTGCAATTACGATTAAACAAATTCAGCAACATCGACCACAACGAGAGTTACATAAGTGACCTCTAGTGAGAAAATTTATTGAGTGCCTCTATGCTTCGGAGGTTATGTTAAATCCCGGTCAATTTAATCCCACTTTAGATAACTTAGTAGCAATCGTAAAGCTTTGTGTTAGCCAGTGAATCCTCCACCAATTCGTACTAGACTACCACGTTCTAGACCTATTAACTATGGAGAGAGCTACAATGAATCACAATAGGTTGAGGCAATACGTCTAAAATGTACCTACATTTTTAATGATGCAACATCTACCTATATGTGGCAAGTGATCCTTATTGTGATGTTGAACATGCGTAGAAATAAGAGAGCACTTGGTCGATTGGAAGGGGTCACCAACTTGGACAGCCGATGACTTGCAGCGATCTCTTTCTACGGATCATGTTGATAGTGTTATTCACTATCTAAACAGAATTCCACTCATCGAACCATTATAGAATTCGAGAATTTCCTATTTCAAATAAACTGTACGAAGTCATTATCATCCCCATAACTGTGTCAGTGCTGCACATAGGTTTATTCTCACAACATGAAAGGTAAGTAGTCAGAGCATGGCACCGAAAGATTCACACATCTTCGAGAATATTGTAGGGAGTACTCAATGAATCAGATTGCTTCATATATTCTCCGTCACTGGAAAAATTATATTTAATTTCTAAAACTCAAAGAACTTTGATGTTCATAGAATATGAAACTGGTCTCTCTATACGACATAGCGAAATTTGAGCAACTAGACAATTATTGCTTTACCATGTAATGAAAACTAATTAAGTCCGTAACATTTTCTTACCCATTAATTTCCTCGAGTCAGTCAAACGTACATTAGCGTTCTCGCCTCTCCTGTAAATATAATTTTGTATCTTTGCTGCTTGACGTTTAATTAAACTTTACAAACCAAACCGAAGAAAATTGAGTTAACCCAATTTGCTAATAAATATGTACATACAATACTGGACTGCATTTATCGAAAATAATTTAGAAAATAAATAACAATATTAGGAAATTTAAAATAAAATACAAATAACAATAAATAAAATAATATAAGCTATATCGTTACAGTAGTTAATTATACATATTTTTTATAATAAATATATTTTTATGGTAATTATTTTTATTTTTACTACAATGGTATTAATAACATATTAAGTACAAAAGTATTCACGATATATACATACATATTGCCGATATTCCGATCCACTCGTATGAATTGTAGCAATAAAAGTTTGGACTTTTTTTTTATTTTTCTTATATTTTCTTCATAAATTTAATCTTGTTGGCTTCCCAATCGACAGCAAAAATAAATTAGCATACTTTAAACTTTCTTATCAACTTTTTTTAATAATCTCATACTGGATTATTTGAAACACTTTCAGATCCTATGTGACTCCTTTGATTGGTAGCTTCCTTCTTCAATTTTCCTCTTTCTGCACCCTTCCACCGTACTGGTTTTTCATCATATTCATTTGTTATGGCTTGTATAATGACACGATGTTTAAAAAGACGGCTATTTACATGACATGATATGTTACTGACATTATTTTATTAGTATAATTTTGCGGTTAAACATAAATATATAGCATCTATTTTAGTGTTTTTAGAACTTTCACCCCTCAGTGACAGAAATACGGAATAAACGTTTGCATGGCGAAAGGTTCGGGAAAGCGAAAGCGAAAACAGCGCAAGATAATTTTAACTACGCAACTGAATTTGTAATAATGGAAGCTGTAGGCGAAATAAAGTTATAGAAGAAGTACATAGATATAGTTCGTTTAGTTAGTAGTCTGAAGTGGTAATCACTTCATTTGGAGCACTGTTAACTGATTATGGGGATAAAAAGTTGAAATATCTGGAGATATGAGGACAATAAATTTGGCAAATGACAAACTATTTATATAGCAAATGATGTGACTATGTACTTCTCTGATTACACTGTTTATTTCGAATCACGTAAATTTTTATGTTTCTATGTTGGCTGTTTAATTGTATTCTATGCTATTTTTATCATATTAGGTATTTGAGGATGATTGAAAATATTCGATATAAACAATATAAAAATTCCTAGCATGTATAAGTATATATTAATGTATGTAGATTTTATAAGTAAGCATTTATTTTATTTTCTTAAAACTATATTGTAACATCTAGAATTGTGTTATAACAAAGACCCAAGTTAATACGTTGTGGCATTATCGACCCGTTAACTCACGGCAATGGTAAGCATTTATGGTAGACGGCAACTGAAACTCGGTTTTTCTCATATTATATAATAATGTTTTATTTTACTTATGTATAAAATCACTGCATTAGTTGAAATACTTAGCAATTCATGCCTTGCAAACCAAGCAGCCTCCACTACTCTGTGCAGGTCTGCGTGAGTGCACGCAGTTTCAGTTCCAAACAACCGAAATACATAACGTCATCTGACAGCTTGATACGGTAGCATAAAATTTAATCAAGGCATCAAAGAGATCTAACATACTAGCATTTGTCAACGATGAAAGTACGCGTATTGGCTGCGGTCTGCAACAGAACGAACTGGAACAAATCAACGATACGTTACAGGCCCGAACGTTTTTATTTTGTCTGCTACGTAATTGAATTTTGTGGTTCGCTCCGTTCGGTCATAGAATGATTTGGACAGTAGATTTGTTTACTGGATATGCGGATATGACCTATATCTCTGCTATTCCAAATTTTATATTCAGGCCGTTACTCGCTCGCTTCGTTTATGTAATATCTTACGATCGAAATCTATCAATTTCACTAGCATCTTTATCATCATCATTAAAATGTTAAATTAATGGGGATGCATGGTTGCCTATCTTATTTTATTGTCTACCTTTCAAACTACTACAAAGCCTTTTCAGTGACATTAGCAAGACGTTTTATTAAAAACGAAATAATCATTAAAACTATGAACATACGGAACAATAAGTGACATTGTGTTGGTACGTATTTTTGTTTATTACAAGTGCATGTAATATTATAACATATAGAATAAATAGACTCACCATCCTTATGTAAGAAACTTACTGTGGAAAGAATAAGGGAAGTATATATTCGATAGACTTGTCTACACTTTAACACGCTAGCAATACTGGTATGCCCGGAGCCAAAATAAAAAGGTAAAACGTTACACCTGCATGCATTCACACGAGTACGCTAGATTACTTTCGTATTCTAAGGCTTTCGGATTCGAACAGTTTTTTCTTGCTCAAAAGATGAATTGTTTCAATGGAAAAACGGGAATGAAAAGTTTTCAGTTCACAACGAGGTTTCCAGTTCAGTGTGTATTTTTTGCATATTCGTTGGTTGTTTCCAGATGGTTGATTGATTAATTTTTTTTTGTCGTCGATACCAGATATGAAGATAGGCAATCCATATTGTCATAAATCTGTATAAACATATTTTTATTTAGTGTAATAATAAAAAATAAAAAATTGGTTACGTTGGATCGATTTTGTACTCAAAATATATAAATTTATATTTTGAACTGAGGATTTAGAATTTTTGTTGGTATAATTTATTGGGAAGAATGGTAAAATTTCATGCATGTTCTTGCATTATTTTATTAATTATTGAATATTAAAATAAAAAGTATTAATATTTACTAAAAAAATTCTAATTATTTTAAAATTATTTAAGGTACATAATCGTCATTGAGCCACCTAAGACCACTCATTAGAGATGTATGTATGTACCAAATTCATTTCCACTAGTATATTACGAGAAAATCCAGTGTGACAGATAAAAAACAAGATTAAAAGTAATTCTATTTTTCATCGTTCATTAAAATCCGTCATTTTCCCACTGCTGGGCTCAGGTCTCTTATCACAATGAGAGGTGTTAAGGCCAGGGTCCGCCACACTGGCTAACTTTGGATTGGCAGACTTGATACACATTGCAGAACATTATGGAGAATTTCCCAGTATGCAGGTTTCTTCACGATGTTTTTCTTCACCGAAGCAAGTGATAATTCGTTTCTAACACGCCCATAATTTGAAAAGTTACAGGTGCGTGCCAGATTTGAACTGGAGTCTCCCGTGCGGAAACCGATGTTCAAGTCACTAGGCAACAACTGATTTTATCCTAATTAGGATAAGGAATCTGTTTTTTTAAGCGGGTGTATGAAGTCTTATAACATTGTGTTTACTTTCAATAATAATAATTTTGTCTTATATCGAGTTATTTGTAAAAATGATTGTAGCACATCACATTAAAGTAAATCAATACTCAACTTAAAAAGTAAATACAATCCTGTTGGAGAATCAAATAAAATGGATTGAATGTGTAAACGGTGGAAAACTACTCGTGCGTGTTCTGTAAAAGCACAGTCTGCTCAACGAGGAGTAAGATTCTTTAGTTTCATAAATATTTACCCCTCGGTTGGTCTTACACGCGTGTAGACACATCTATTTTGTCTGGAAAACGAAGTAGCATTATACACCATGTGTAAGTGCAGTATTACACACGGTGTTGGGAATAACATACTAGGTATATATTTTGTGTAATGCATCTGTCATGACTTACATAAATAATTTCCAATTTTTATGTTTACTTACGACTGATTGTAGCATTTTAATCTTTATTTTCCATAATCTTAAGTGTTAAATAGCATATTCATGGTGACCAAATAGTACCAGATCTGGTTACAGATTTTTTTTAATATTCTGGCAGTACTATACAATATACCTACAGGTTGTCCTGAGGTCCTTAAATATACGATATTAACTGTCTTCAGGATGTGCTTAACTAAAGCATTTTCAATAGTCTAATAACTCCACATCCAAGTTTAGTTGTGTTCAAGCCAACATCCTCTGTTTGTGACACAGCCTGCCGAACAACGGACTAAACGATGAGAGACGGTCCCACCTGCTGAATATCGCTAATATCTGAACTCCCCAGATTCGTTCCAAGAGTACTCAGCAGTTTTAAAGTTACTTATAAATGCTTGTACTCATACTAGCTACTAACTATTAATAACTACCAGTTTATGCTTGTAGAAGTATATGTATAGTTATATGTAAGTGACATAAAATAATTATATATCAACAGCATAGTCGTCGAGTTATAGATGCGTTTGGTATAGCGGAGGTGAATGGTCAGCGCTGACCATTTACTATTTAGTGGCCAGTCTGCCTCATTGTCAGCTTTTGATATAAAATAATAGTTTTATGATTTTTGAAGTATAAGTATAGATGTAAATAAAAGAACTCGTTATTATCCATACGTACAGCGGTATGTGAATAATAATTACAGTGGAAACGAACAGAAAAGGTAAGGTATATACAATCAGCGTTTTGATAGCTGCTTTTCCGAACATGTACATCTATTGTGTGGAAAAATGGTTGTAAACTTTAATAGTAAACAATCGGGAATACAGTTTTTTGAACATGAATGAAAGTTTCTAATAAATTTAAACGTTTTATTTTACAATCATACTCTATTGTAATTTTTGTTGAGTTTATAAATGTCAGGTCGAGCTTTGTATGAAATAGGTCTTATATCAAAATTCTGCCTAATGGTAGTTTTGTGTGAAATAACAAATAAAAATGTGACCTTTACTTGACAATTCTGTTGGTGAAAAATTAGATAGGATAAATCTCTTCTCAACGAACTGATTCACAGATAACGCACAGCCTAAACAACTACATAGAGATGAGAGGCATGATATTCCATTTCCTGCATTAATAAATTGTACCCGTGTGAAGCCGGGATGGGTGGTATATTAATAAAAACAGAATGTACTATTAAGTATCATTAACTTAACATTAAGTTATATTTGATGATAATTTTGAATACCCTAACTAAAATTCATAAATAATTCTTTGCTAACTTGTTCGGTACACGTTGTTCAGCATTACGCCCCCAATAAAAGCAATAATTTGGATTTGAGAGTAAAAACTAATAATATAATTTATTTATAACTACTACGTTATCTATCGGTTCATACACAAATTAACTATTGTCTTAACATAACAAAATTTTTTGTATGAACACGACCTCTCGATTGATCAAGTTATTCAGGTTACATGATTATTAACTGACACACAATGATATAAAAACTAGATATAAATATAATAAAATAAGCAAATTCAACTACTGACTATAAACATGTAATTACGTAAAAATCTTTTCGCCATGCATCAGTGTTAATTCATGTATTCCCTTTGATAACAAACATGATTGATAGGTCATTACGTAAATGGACCCTAGAGTGGCTTAGTTACCATCCTCTTGCAGTAGTCGGTATTATTATTATTACAGAAATTATTATATATTGATATATTATTGAGCTACATAATCAATTAATCATATGATTTATAAGTTATGATTTAAATTTATTTGATCGTTTTTTTAACAGAGTCTGAGTCTTAAACTCTGTACTTACAATTGCATCTAGATTTTTGAGAATTTAGAATTTAAAAATATTTAGGTATTTTCTTGAACAAAAACGTCATAAGAAAACTTGCAAAGTTAATAGTTCTGATCTATCTGCGGTCTGCTAACCAGTACTTGGCCAGCGTGCTGGACTACGGCCAGGGTATATATGCAGGACTATGGGTTTTGATGAGACGATGTTAATCCCGTTAGTGTCTATTTTGCTTAGTTAATGTCTTAAAAAAAACAGATATGCTTGTTTTCCGAGAGGTACTATTGAATTTTTTTAACTATTGTTACAGACGAGAATGAATTTGAGTGAAATTTTCTCTTCTTAACATTAATGGGTATTGAGCTGTCATTTAATTACCTTGTTTAGTATAGTTTATAGAACTCAGTAGTGGAACAGTTATGGCTTGTAATAATAATTGACAGCATTGTTTAATGTCTTTGAAGAAATTTTTGGACAGTTTTGTAGCTTTTTTGTTTTCTTTACAAGTTTAACAGATTAAAGGTGTGTTGAAAATTGTTTACCGCTTTATAAAAATTACATTCCACGCGGTTTCTAAAGACAGAGAATAAAAAATGTTGTGGAATTGAGGAGTGATGGCTATCAGTTACGAAGTACGCTGTATTCTGTACACAAAGGCGGGCCATCACTCAAAAGCCACGAGTATGCAGTCAATAGCGGTTGGTGAAACTGTTCTATTCAATACCTCTTTACAAATAAAATCTCGATGCTCTAAATATTTCACATCAAATGGTGAGTTTTGGCTGTTTAAAAAATATATCAAGTCTTAATATTGTACATTAAATAAATAACCTTTATATTAATCAGGGGCGTGCGCTCCATGTAGGCAGAAATACAGTGCTTTACTTGCCATTCACAGATATTTTAATAAAACGTTCGTACGTTTTAGATGACTTTAATTAATAGTAAATAAATGAATAAACAAAATATAATAACTTAAAAACGCCTAATATTTTATAAATAGCACCTATTTGCAAGCACACAAACATTATGTTTGCCAGGTGTTTGGCGACAAGCAAGCGGCGCTGCAAAATAATGTACCTAATCTACCAAGGCATGCCATTGCGTCCCGCAGGACATTTGTTTGCATGTGTGTAGTAATTTTGGTGTCCGTGCACAGTTCGTAAACGCACACACCCATGAATATCGAAAGCCGTGACTACGGAAGTTCGGCAGTTGTCGGGAGTAATCGGAAATGTTCGTTGCCTATAATCCGAGTAAAAATAATAGACGGAAATCTTATAATTCAAGTATGCACATTATGCATTTTTGTTTAGTAAGGTTTTATTTGTTTAAATAGCAGAAATGTTTTGTTTCGCGGAGGCCATTTTGCTTTTTTCATGTGATAAGCATTGTTTACTATTTTATTTGCGCCAGTATATTTATAGTTTTCTTAAAAGATTTTTCATTTTAACATTTGAAAGTGTGTACATTTAACAGTTTATTACTGAGTTTCTATAATAATTGTAGTGATTTGCTTTTACTAGTGCGTTTTTTGATTTTATTTATTTATTTATGATGTAAGGTTACAAACAGGGTGGTTTTTAGTATAATATGTCCGCTTACTCTGCCAATATTTGGCGTATAAATTAGCAAAATAAAGAAAAAAGAAGAAATAATGAACAATAAATTATTACAAAATTGTCAAATAATATTTTACAGTCATAATATTTAAATATCAAGCCATTACATTTCTTTTAATGTTATTTGATTGTGAGTTTTGTGTTGAAAATGTGTGTTTATTAAAAATTAAAAATAACAAGTTCTCACAACTGTCATTCAGTGAAAAGATTCAAATTGTGTCTAAAGGTAGGTGTGTACCCGAGTTACAACAATTACACCAGCAAAAAGGGAATGTAACTCGATAGTTTCATGCTAAAAGTTATCAA
The DNA here is from genome assembly GCA_003671415.1 of Megathymus violae. NCBI lineage: Eukaryota > Metazoa > Arthropoda > Insecta > Lepidoptera > Hesperiidae > Megathymus > Megathymus violae. Next base: position 7,720,106 of record PDGT01000010.1, read on the forward strand.
ACGTATAACTGGCTGTGTGGTTGTGTACACACGATTAAATTATATTGTTTTCCTTGCATATTGTTTAGTAATTCTACTACAGTGTGGACTGATTCGCGATATTCAGATTTATGGTTTGTTTTTTTTTACCAACCCATAGTTTTATTATTAAGTTTATTTATAGTTTATAAATCTATAAAAGAAAAAGTTTTTGTGACCGAGTACTCCGCTGCATACCCAGTGACATAATCCTGTGCACGCCGCTGGTATTAATGTATACGATATGAATGCAACGTGCAAAATTTCGTTAATGATAATAATTGATATTTACGTCACACTTTTTTAATTTTCGCATTATTAACCTAAATTAAACTTAAGTTTACCACCTAGTAATACTGTTGTTATGAAACAATAATTGAATAGAGATTCAAAGCAGATATTTTCAGAAACATTAAGAAAATTATATTATACAGTCTTAAAGCTTGAACTTGCCTTCAGACGACAGTTCTCGGAGTTTATCAAGATCGGTCTGACGTTGTATTGGATAGTGCTCCAATGTAAAGTGAAAATAAATATATTGGGCAACATTAACAGAAAAATAGAAAAAAATAAATATGCATGGATTGTAAAATGACACATAACAAGTCAGGTAACCATGATAAAAATCTAAATATTATCATATATCATCGACAGAATGTATGGCTTTATTTTTTAAGCCTTTTTAGTTGTATACGAATCCGGGTTCTTATACGTATAGAAAGAACTTTCATTTAGTATCATGGTTTCTCAGAACCATAGTCTTTAAAAATGCCAGTACGTATATAAGTATATAAGTAAAGTACGTATATAAGTATATATGTAAGTATGGTGCTTGAAAAGTTTTCACAATGTTTGTTTGTTCTTTACTTACATGTGGTGCGTTACTTGGTCAAGTTGTTTGAATGACTGGATAGATTGAAACCCTATCAACACAAAGTACTTATTTAATTGAGACAACCATATATAAATATAATAGAATCCGAAAAGTGATTCAGTAATTTAATTATCATCCTCTTTATATTTATTTTAAAATCCAAAATATCTCAAATCATGATAAAGTGCAGAAAACAATACTATTAATAATTTGGAAAGAATAAAATTTATATTTTTTTTGTCCGTAGTCTATAAACGAGCAGATTCGTAAACTGATCATTGTAAATACCACTTATTGTTGTGACTAAAATACGTCGTATTTACAATGTACAACCATTTTTAGTAAGCATGCCATTTTGCCTAAAAATAGATAAACCCCTGCGTTTATTTTACTCCAGATTCAAGTAGGGTCCGCTGAGAGATTATCGTAAGAGGTGAACTTACCTCTAGACCTTCTTAAGAAGCGCACTTATCGTAAAGAGGCATGCTCGGCAAAATTCAGTTAAGGATATCATTAAAATTAATAAGCGAACACTTGAAAAACGATGACTTTTATTGTTTGCTAAACTTTTTTTTTAGTTTTCTCTGAGTATTTTATTTAGTAGTACGATTTTATTTCTTGACAATACAATATAAAGTCAAGTTCCAATCGGATTCGTATTAAAGATAAAATATATCTGGGATATTTTCGAGTTTAGAAATACTTATAAGGCTTATGCACAAGAATTTTCGGATAAATTTTCTTATAAACTATAACTGAGATATAAGTCGTTAGAAGTTTGAGAGAAATAATATCGTGAGCTTTCTTGAATCTTTGTGTTATGTAATCTGTGTTAATTTATCTTTGGCTTAGTATCTTTGGCTAAGACACATTCATATGTGCTTTATTACGATGCATTTATAACTTTTTCTGTTAATTTCCTTATTTAGTTACCAAGGTTAATCTTAAAATTAAAGTTCGTTAATTACAGCACACTCTCATTATTGGGCCATTCAACTTTTTTATTCTGAAGTTTCAAACATAATAGAGTTTGACAAACGGACATATAGACACACCAGTGATTCTATAAGAGTAACATTCTGTCATCTATTACCATCATCTTACGCTAATATACTGAAAAAATATAATCAATATCTTACTTTTAACTCTTAACTTAATAAAACACTAGGTAAGGCTGTTTTAACTATGCACCTACAGCAGGCACTTAAAACTTACCCAGTGATCTTATCCAACTTATTGCCAATTAAATCCATTCAACTAACGAGTCCAATATTTAAAGTAGTTCACAAAAACAGCAATATTTCTCCAGGGCTTTAGAGTCGTAGAATAGAGGTACAACTGCTCCGTATTAAAGTATTTTTTGCAGCGAATACTTCGAAGATTGATCGTAGACCGAACTAACTAGGGTGTTCATAATATTTGATACAATAAATATTTAAAGTATCTTATTTTATATCTAGACAAAACACAGTTTATACCGAAATATCATTGTTATCATTACCATCATCGGATTTCTATTTAGAATGGTTAGTGAATTTTCACATTGGAAGAAACAAAAACCAAATAAAAACGAAATGTATTGCTCATTGTATTGCATCGTGTCACATGGAATAATATCGGATCAGATCGCATCGTATCGCACAATTTTTTTTATGCACAGCTGATTTATGAGCATATAGTAGACCTAGTGTAAAGCAGGCCGTGGTTATCCGAAAAACCTACCATATTTGTATAGTGTCACTCATGATCAATCATTTATTTGGTTGAAGCGGTCTGATTCACAGCAAAATAATAAATTATGATAACGGTCGTACCCAAGTCAATCTATACAAATATTTTGTCACCTGGTAAATATACTCTACCATATTTATTTCTGATCAGACTAAGATGAATCAACCCACTAAATTTATACATGAATATTCAAATTCTCATATCCCGGACTATTGCTATATATGAATAGCTGTTTCACAGGTGGTACGGACATATATAATTAAGACATCATAAACAACCACGCCCAGGAATTGACATTTATCTGTCTTTCTGTTGGTGATCATAAATTAATATTACGAGAAGAAATGAATTAGTATAAGTAATAAACGAATAATCATAATTTCTAACCAAAACATACAATTTAGAGAGAGACTGATGTTTCTAAATTAAGACACTTCAGTGGAGTATCATAGCATTCTATTAGCTATACGACTTACTACTGCCCGTACGTAGAACAATGAATGCTTAACTGCTGCTGCCCTCTACGTCATTCGATTTAAAGTCAACGATGCTGTTTCTTTAGTGTTAGAAACAGCATATTTGACTTCAAATTATTTTATAAGTGTCAACTTCACCTTTTGCAATACGATTTGGTTTTGAAAAACGTTTTATACTCGTAATATATGAGCTGCTCTATTTAAAACTGAAAATTCCTTCATGTTGACGTAAATAAAGCTCCGATCTCTAATGGCACCTCTGCTGATATATACATATTGGATTTGCTGTAACGCAATCTCTATTATATCATATTTATAATTCAATTGAGAAGCGATTTTAAAAGTTCTTTATATCCAAAAATATTTTGGTATTTGGCTCAGTCCAGGAGATTAAGCTAAGTTTGTCCGCTGTTCTTATAACTGGATGAAGCAATTATGCCAGTGTCCTGTCTGTTGAGCTTATTGATGTCTACACTAACTAAACGGGGTTTGTCCAACATGGCTTATGAAACAATAACATCTCCATTCATAAACCATACGAGTATTGGATTATGGTTACTGAAATTAATAATTATAGTTTCCGTATTAATTCATTTTTATAATCTTTATTTATGAGTTATGTTAAATATGTAAACAAAAAAATAAACCAAAATAATTAAACAACTATTGTTTGCAATATTTTTTTTATTTTCTTGCCGTATTACAATATCTCATAATCATTGACGACCCCGTAGCCCAGTTGGTAGTGACCCTGCCTGCCGAGCGTGGGGTCCCGGGTTCGATTCCCAGCCGGGGCAGATATTTATGTGACAGATAAATGTTTGTTCTCGGGTCATGGGTGTTTGTGATGTGATAACTGTGTACGTCCATGCCACCCGCAACACAGGGAATCCTAGTGCGGGGGTGTGAGTGTGTGAACGTATATTTATTTATTATTTATTATTTAAACACAATTCCATTACGTATGTAGTAATCTATATCAAAACTTTACACTATTTGACTTGATACTATCACTAGGGACATTATATAATAATATAAAAACAATAGAAATAGATTTGCACTAAGTGTATGAATCTTACTATATGACAGTAAAGCGTAAAATTTTGTATGTCGTTATTTCTTAATGAAATCCTTTGTATTGTTGTAAATGAGATGCTACGATTGGTGACTTTACCCCTTTAACTGATATAAACGTTCTGGCTCGTCTATCCCGTGTGGACTCGCTACACTGTCCGCTCCAGGGAAAAGTCATCGTTGAAGCAAGAAGGAACATGTTTAGATGCATTGAACATACTTAGCGAACTACATAGTTGCAAAGAATTATCTACAATGGAATTTTAGTTCATGAATGATTTCTTTAATACAGATTAAAAAAAAATACCTTTTTGACTAAAAAGTTAAGTTTAATCATTTATTTATATCAAAATAAACACTTAAATGAATCATCAATGAAAATTAATTTTTTTAACAACAAATATGAAATTATCTCTCAGAAATTAACATTCATTAACAAGTACTTACACGTTTTTTATTCAATGACAATATAAAAACTAAACATTTAGAAAATCCTACACAACATTGAAAAAATATTATACGAATGTTACAAAACATCATACAGTGGAATTCACATGACCAAATATATCTGCTCTATTCGATTTTACCGGTGAACTTCGAAAAGCGTTCCTATTCAGAATAACCGTTATTCGTCGCAAATTCTTTTATGCTGTCGCAAAGGATACGATCGTTGACGTCGCCTCTAAAGTGATATAAACGTGCCGTTGTGCTCATGTGAGTAGTTTCTTGGCATCTGAGAATAAAGAGAACGGTAGCTTAGTGTTGCTACACATCATGAGTGCTTCAATGCTTCAGAGCGCGCATTAAACAGATATTAACTTTGAATTAGGAGTGAACCATATACGAGCCTAATCAACCTGTCCAACTCTTACATTTCTCATTGATAGACAGACGAAACAATACCAGGTCTCTTTTTTTTGGACGTGATAAGATTTGTAATGCATTTTTTTAACATTTTTCTGTGCAGGTTTTGGGGAGCTAATTGTCAGCTAACAAGTGGATTCCGTGATTCCTTCTTGAGTCTGAAAGGGTCGAAAACGGCTCTACTGTTACATTTTTGGATGAGCAGCAACAACAACAACCAATTTTCTTCCTACGCGCGTGTTCCTATTGTGGGATGAGTGCGTGGGGTTTTCGGGTTGCAAGGGTCAACTTTTTACCCGGTCTTAAATTCGGTGGAACAAATCTCTTCCAGTGGACGGGAGGACTCCGCTGTTGAGCATTAGGAGTACTGTCGTCCGTAAAGCTACCCAACTTGCAATCAACTTGTCGGTCCCATGGTCATGGCCAACATGTTGTCCCCATGGTCGGGAGATTCGTCCGATTCCAACAGCTCCCGTGGAAGGATAACGATGATAGTTGAACCTTATCTGGTTACTCGAATGTATGAATGTATATCATTTATAATGCTTATCATATCAATTGTTTGGCTGTTTAAAAAATCGCTCCAATGTAACATCGGCAACAAAGAACATTAAGTTTTTTTCACATTTAGACTACTGAGCTTCTGCAATCAAAAGTGAAACTGAGATATAAGATAAAGAGTCACTGAGAGTTCATCGAAATAGACATGTGTTTTGATGTGCCAAACATTACGCGTAGATAATTTACAACATATTTGAGTTACCTACCTACATATTATTCTTATTTCCATAAATATGTACCTAGTAGATAGTGAAGTTTTATTATTTTAAACTACAGCCTATGCAGTTGTTTTTCAATCACAAATTTATTTGCGAATAGAAAAAGTGACTCAATCTGAATATAAATAGTGCAACTATATCAAAATTCCATGAATAATATAAAGTTTAAATTAAAGATTAATATCACTAGTAGTAATTAGATATTTATATTATTTATTGTGTATGATATTTAGATGCCGTTGCAAACTATATTACTTACATTAAAGTAGTTATAAGCATAAACTTATACAGCCAAGGACAATGTGTTACCACCTCTGATGGTTTCTTGATGCTTTTATGATGTGTTGTCTAGAACAGTGTTGCAAATATTTTGTGCGGTAAAGTATGTTTTTTTTAATTTACTGTATTCTTGACAGCTTCTATGATTATACTCAAAATGGATTATAATTTCCGGACTAATACTTTGACACATACAAGGTACATGCCTAAATAATTTCTAAAAGTTGTGGTTCTCAAAGTTGGTGACTAATGTAAACATCATAAAAATCTTAAAAATGCTCACTCGTTTTATTGTTATATTATAGATCTGCAAATTGGAAAAGAAATTTGAAGACTGTAAAATTGTACCAAGAGTTTTTTTTTGTAACCGGTTCAATTTTATAGAAAATGGTCATGTTGAAACATTGCAATAACGTCAGACTACAATTCCATGTAGTGTAGCTCTGATCATTTGAAATAGGTTATTTTCACGTTATTCTTTTAAAACGTAAATAATGTTACTTCTTTATAAGTGTTATAATTTGTTGTTTTCAATAAACATTTATAAATGGCTATCTAGCGCTGGGCGCGGCGTACTCATTGCTGAGTTGCGTGCTCAACTCTAATGCATTACAATGTCTGGCCAAAGCAGGTCTTCTCCTGACTAAGATAATTTGTTTACAAACACGGCGATTTGTTTAACATTTTACCTACTATGAAGTTTTTTGTAACGAATTTCTTCTACGTAATTGACTATCCCTATTAACATCGTGTTGGTGAAAAATTAGATTGATACGTAACAAAATATATTATAGTGTCAACTGTTACTATATAATTGTTAAATCGTTATAGATATTTATGAATCTGTGGGAGTCAATCCATTGAAGCCATCACAACATCATTGTTACGAATATCTAACATTAAATGACAGGGTGAATCACAATAATGATTATTGCTGAAGAGTACCAATACTACTGGTGCTATAGTTGATATACTTAGTTGTATAACATTAAAATACCGTACAAAAAGCCAGCCTGGTGAACCCTGGGCATTACCCCGCACATTGTGAAAACGACCCTAATCTAGAAGTGCGATAGTAGGGGATTGTGATAAATCAGATATTTGAGATATCACAGATTATATTTATTATTATTATTATTATAAAGTGAGATTAATAAAATAAACATAAATTTCATTACCTCATTAAAGTTTTAGATAACTTTTGAATGTATGCCGTATTATATTAATATACAACTTCAATTTTTTTTTTCAGTAAAACACAGCGACCCCTCCCCCCTTCTTAGGAGCGCATACGAACTGACTCTTGAAATCGTACCCTAGCGTATCGTAACGCCGAGCGTTGTAGCCCCAACATTACCGTGTCACAATCGGAAACCTGACACGGTGCATGCCTATACGACATAAACCAAGACATACATCTGCCAACATACTGAATGGATAGGATCTATATGGTCACCGCATCACACCACAACACGCTTGTGTATTTGAAGCTTAAAATGGATTACTGAAGTAATGCAGTGCGCCAATAGCAACCGCTACTAGCCATCTATATGATACGTATCATAAAATATAAATAAAAATGTTGCCGCCTAGGGCGATGCAGACACTGATTATGAGAATAATAATATGAGGCTCAAAATAAAAACAGTGTATTCGTAAAATTGTAGATGTTAAAATGATTATCTAAATGCATTTCAAAGTTAAAAGCCTATGACAACATCGAAAAAGTAAATTGCTCTTTCTATTACAATATTCCAACGGAGCATTCAAACATTTTACTAGAAAGAAGGTATTATTTATTCAACGGACAGAAATTTACTCGCGCTGTCAGGGTGATACATGCAAGGCGTCCCATGTCAAAAATAACAGGCAGGTGCAATATTACCAACATTTTTACGATGAAGGCTCATTTTTCGTTAGGGTCAATAGAAAAAGCTCTTCTGGTAAAATATGATAAGGTCACAGACGTTGTGCTAACGAGCTGAAATATATTTTCCTACAAAATAACCTATGTTAGCAATATTTTCCACATTGTAGGAGAATACAGAGACATCTGTGTCTCTCCGCCTGATATGATTTAATGTAATCTATTTAATATGTAGTTGAGTAACTCATATTAATATATGAAAGGCATATTTTGAATTTAAAAACAAACTTTGCGTCCAATGCAATCTACATCTAATATATAAAATTCTCGTGTCACAGTTTTAGTTACCATACTCCTCTGAAACGACTTGACGGATTTTGATGAAATTTTGTCTATTCAGTAGGTCATATCTCATAGGTGGTCTCATAGGTGAGAATAGTTTGTTATCTATTTTTTATACCCCTAAGTGACCAAGTAAGTAAAGTAAGTTTAAGTAAGTAAGGGTGGTCCACCCCAATTTTTTATTTTTTATTTTTTGGACAACTTTTTTTATTTTTTTATGATGTGACACTAAAAAATACATACAATCCTTAATTTTCATCCTTCTACCATCAATCCCTATATTTTATAGCTATATTAGTAATTCAATAATTTTTAACCCAGGTCGATAACTGTTTAATTATCACTTGATCAGTTATCCCCGCCAGACGTCTACCAGTGTTCCTTCTGACCCAATAAACAGCACGGAGTAGGGATGAGATCTCTTTTCTCACTACATACAGTTTTCGGCCATTAGTATTATTGATTTTGCATCAATCGTAATAGTGACGTTTACAATTACCATTTTACTATTTAAGTGTTATTTTCAAATAAATTAATCATTAATTGATATCACACCATGTTTTTCACACAAACAATTATACGTGGCATGCCCTCGAGTGGGCAAACCACCCAGTCTGTTTGTATTAGCTAAATTGTAATTAGGCCGATTTATTAATTAAAATGTTTTTTTAAGTTGTTTTAAAATTCGTATTTTTAAAACGAAACAAAAAATGATTAAATCAGAAAGAATTAAAATTATACTTGCAACCTATATTGCAGCAACTCTTTTAAGGCGCGCGTAAATGTCTACAGCGAGAAATACGAGAAAAGCTAATGATGCTATTTCCTCCACCCAACCGCACTGCAGCTCCAAATATAATTTCAAAAGGTGTTCGCTAACGATAGGTAACACATAAATTTAAACTGCGATAGTAATAGGCTACTGGTTCCCGGATTTGATTTAGGGTCCAGGCGAGCTGAAAATGCTGAAGATATCTGCTTGCGGGATACCGTAAATACATTTTTGATGAGGTCAGGCTATTAATTATGCGGTATCGGATTCATTTATGATAATGCTAGAATCTTTGAATTATGTTCAAGTAATGTTACGTTTCACACTGGTATGATTTATTTTATTTTTCTTTACTTAAGTTATTGCGTCAGGAAAGTTTTTTCAAGAAAATCCGTTCTTTCTGCATTGCTATTTTTGTTTTTAATTTTATGTACAGTGCTAATTGCATCAAAAAATATATATAAGTTATATTTAGTGTCCAAAAACACATAATCTGTTATGAAAACGAGCTTATCTCGTCCTGCCTTCCTGTAGAGCTTACGATTTCGGGTTTAATTCCCGGCTAGGCAAATATTTTTAGGTATTAGTATTTAGGTACTTACATCCATTTATATCTTATATTTAGGTATTCACATGCTTCGTAACTTTTAACGAGAAATTCAAATTTCACTGAAACGAACACGAAACCGAAACGATTCTAGAAAAATGAGCTGTTTGACCAGAAGCAGCAGCGCCCCTCTTACCCAAGAAAGGTCGCAACAGAAAACGGTTTAGAGGCCATACGGCCAAAACCAACATCGGGTGGTGTTTAGTGGGTAGGCCCCTAGGTTTCACGGGAGTCCCACATAACCAGCGCAGCCGGCTGCGCTGGTATGCTATGAGTATTCACCACATCCCTCACGCGCATCTCTGGAGGGTAGCCCTTTCCCTTTTATCTGGGCGCAAAAAAAAACCAGAAGGGGCAGTCTATGAAAGTTTTCAACCAGAACAGTCGCTGGAAGCCTCTCAACCAAGACAGTCATTAGAAAGTCACTCAACACAAAAAGTCTTTTTAATCATTCTACGTCAGATATTTGTATACACATACCTCTACACATGATCGACATCGTTTATTAAATACAGTAATTCTGAACTGTTATCAGGATGTCCATTTAAAAAAATTGGGAAATAAAGTATTTCAAGTTTTTTTTATTATGTTATGCAAGTTTTATTTGCTGTAGTATATAGTAAATTGTTAATCTCAATGTACGTTTGATAATTGAAATACGTTTTACAAAAATAATATGAAATAAGAATGATCATGTGGAATGTGGAGACCCTTGGGGGAGGCCTATGCTCAGCAGTGGCCGTTGTCCAGACGAGATGATGATGATGAAGAATTATCATCGCCTTTTTTAAAAGGAGTGGGAGGGGTGTTTTACACAATAGACAAAAACTCTGGTAAAATAACTGCGCCGCGCTAAGAATATTTCGACGTCTATTTTCGCTTCGCTATAGAAATACTGAAAACAAAACATTGTATTTGGGTATTCATTTCAACTTTCTAATAATTGACTAAAAATCGTAATACAATAAGTAACTAATGTTTATTGTTCAGCCTTACCTTTTTATTACTCTTCAGTTTCTAACTTCTCAGTTCAGATTCTTATTGATATACGCATACTATTTAGAAATCTAAAGATTTTATCTCTCGAATTGAAGTGAAGTCAGATTATTAGTGTAATCTTAAACATACTTACGAAATAGGACTATTGTGGTATTCTTAAAAGGTTCTCAGTTAAAATTTAAACTAGCACGTATTAAAGTTATTATTCATTTTATATATAAAATTGTTTTATGTTGGCTCATGCCTTCGTCTGCATTTATGCTATCTAAATGTAACGTGATAACAATATATTTTAATTAAATGATAGATAAATGTTTGCAGAAAAACGGTCTAGGTATTATTATTCGTGGAAGGGTAACAAGTTGGCTAGCAACAAAGTAAACTAACTGGATTACAACGGACGGTAAGAATAGTTTGTTAACATGCTACTCAGTCTTGTTAGTAATTGTATTGCTCTGGGGTTCGCTTAATTCCTAACCCCTCTAAATATGTCTGCGCTGAATGCACTGCATACAAGATCGTAAAGTATGAGGGCAATATTAATGCCTCGTATTTTATAACTACTGAACGTTTTATCCTTTGGTTTCATGGATGAAGCAAAAATATCGAAACCAGAAACTGAATTTCCTGAAAGAAAACTACAAAGCGAAGCAAATAGTTACTACTATAAGTTAGTGTCTTTATATACACTTCATATATACGAAGGATATGTGTAAAAATGCAAACAATTGTAATAATGTATAACTAATTGTGTATTTAGAAGATAACATCTAATATTTATTGATATACGAGTACAATTTCAAATAAGATAATGACGCCAACGTCCTCGTTGTAAAATATAATTTGTGTGGATTAGAAAAAAATAAATTGTTAGCAATATAATTGATGAAGTTATATTTATGATGATCCCGCGGACAGAGCCGACGGACGACCACGTGAAGACTACACAGAATACGTTGATACTGATATTTATCAACATTCGTGACCAAAAGCATCACCGACATGTTACTGACCAAGAGTATAAGCTCTTTAACTTCAACTTTGCATCAGAAAAAGTAAAAATAAAATCACCGTTGTTTTTAGTTGGTACATGGTATAAAACTTTTTCCTCCTCACTAACAGTAAGCGTTTAAAAAAAATATTATATTTATGATTATCGAAATGTGTAGACGTATGGTTACTTTTTATCTGCATCTTAAATTAAAATACATACCTAAGTAGTTATCATTCATAAATATGTGAGAAAACTGCACGGTGCAGTAAATTAAACCTCTCAGGGTGGAAACCGTCTGCCGCGTTAATTAACTTCTCGACCAGTTATTTTCAAGTGGAATAATAAGTTATTCCAAGATTTCAAGACACTTTAAAAAAGGTATACTTGTTTTATAGGTTAGCTGATTAAAACTGGATAATCTTTGAGGTAAGGAGAAATTAAATCCTAGAGTACAATGACGGTGGTTATTTGCATAATATTTTTATAACGAACTCATGTCTCGTTTTGTAGAAATCAAAGTAGTCTGCATTACACATATTATTAGTAATCCAGTTTCATTATCTGTATCATAAGTTACCTTTTCAAGTAAAATATGATAATATACAATGTAGTTAAGGTACTAATTCTATCACACATATTCTATTCAATTAATAATAACATGCTTAAAATTGCATAAGCGTGGCAAGTCGCATGAAAAATTCTTTTAATTACTGTAATTGTGGCGAGCTTCAATTAGCAGTAGTAGAAATACTTAAACGAAATGGTTATACGTAGCATTTTAATACTCCGCGCTTGCATGTGTCATAAAACTGTAGATAACAATCAAAAAATTGCTCCTATGTTATTGAGTTCACAGCAGATTTTATTACATTTCATGATTTCGTCATGCAATTGGTATTTCATTTGTCTTTCAACGGTAATGATCATAAAATATTTTTTACAATTAATAACAGTGCAGTAATCTTAAGCTTCTTAAAATATTTGCTTGAAAGTACTTTTTGTATGACACCTTAGCGTGTGCAACAGTAGTCTTTGTCTGTCTAAATCTATTTATATAATAAAATTTTAATTGATTGCTTTTCGTACATGAAGGACACATGAGAAAAAATATTGTTAGGGACGTTTATACACCAATAGCTGTTAGAATTTGACACCAATAGTGTCTGTTTTTGTTGTATATCCATCATGTACAGAAAGCGGTCAGATAATGTATTATATGTATAGATTTAATCTGGCCATATTTGCTTCTATTTTAATCACGTTTGTGTTGGTTTAATGCCAGAAATGTCTTTATAACTTTTATGTATAAATTATTCAGTAAATATTAATGAGTACTAACCATTAACTTTATTATATGTGATGTAACCAATAATTGTTACCGTTAACAGGTAACCCATGTAGTTTTTGTAAATATAAAAATTAATCGAGAAAATATTTTTATAAAAACTTTAGACTCAATGAAAATATTTTTTAAATTATTAAATATTTAATAACCTAGATATCGCACCCTTAGAATGAAAGGGGCTTAACTCAAAAATTGCAATTTATGGGAAATGACGAAGAAAGTTTTCAAAAATGTATGGTCTTGAGTAAATTTAAAGAGACTGATGTTTAATTTCTCACTCATAATTCGGACTCTTTTTCACCGTGGGGTTTTAGAGTAGGCTTTTTTTAAGTAAATTTATAGTAAAATCTGGAATTTCAGGAATTTTGAGTTAAGTCACTTTCATTCTAAAGGTGTTACAAGTACAAATATGTGTGTTAGGAGATTTAATTGTCAATCCATCAAATTCATTAGAAGTAACACGATTACAGGAGATGCACCAATAATCATGTATGTAAAGACGACTAACCCTACCTATTAAAGCAGTGTGCACTATGTTACTTGACAATTCATTAAACGATGTGCATAAATTTATGCACAATATCAATAACTACACTGCAAAGACGCAATTACCTTGCTATATTGCATAGTGAGATCCGAAAACAAGTAGATAGCTGAAAATCTCAAGGAAAGTAGAGCCTAAACGTGAAGGAATGCAACGCGATGTCGAGTGAACGTACGTCGTGCCGAGTTCCGGGGCATAGATAAACCGCTTCCCTTTCCTACCTCTTGCCACCCCTTGTCGACAAACGGACAAAAGACACAATACACAACCTAACAACTAATGTACTTAGGTGAAGCTTTTTACTTGAAAGCGTTAGGTTTAATTTGTTCCACTATAAATATTAATGTTAGAGTTTGATTCATTAAAAAAAAGAAATCATTTTTATCGTTTCAACGAAAACAGTATTAGCCGTTCGATGTATTTAAAAACAACACTTCACCGACATACCTTTTGCCCAATACGAATTCCGAACCTAGCGAATTTCCGGATTTAGCTCCGGTTTCCAAATCTGTTTGAAGTCCGACAAATGAACGTAAAAAAAATAACGTCACAAAAGCTAGACAACGCGTCTACGCGTCCGAAGATAATTTAATTCTATATCACTTTGTGTAAAGCTAACCTAAACTGAATCAATACGCGTTGAAGGGCTGCGAAAAATTATTTTATGCGAATACAAAGGTCATATGTGAAATGTAAGGATTACGTGAACAGAGTTCTTAAAATATTAGAACTGGAATTTTGAACAGTGACAGAAAAATGTAATGGCTCAAGTTCTTAATTAAATATAAAATATACCCCCTAGGAGGCATCCGTATGTAGGAATGACACTGAAGGTGTCGTCGGTAGGAGACTTGTGTAGTCATAAGAACTGACAGGAACTGAATGGATCGACTACTCAGACTTGTCCTGGGCCGTCAGAAGGCGTTCCGGGTCCACCGTAAGCTTATCGGGCGGATCAAGGAGGGCGTTCCTCGACCTCCGGACTTGGTAACGGGTCTTGGGTGGAGCGGTGTAATCCGCTGCTCCCTTGATTAATGGATTGGAGTACTCCTCTGCTGCCTTCATGAAGGTTTTAGAGAAGCCCTGAAGAGCCTGCTGAATGGTAGGGCGCTCTAAGTCTCTATGAAGGTCGGCATTCCTAACGCACTAGTGGGCGTTGGTTGTTCTGCGGCAGAACAGGTTCTGAACAACCTGGATCTCGCGTAATATGGATGGGTTCGCATGAGCGAAGACAGGGGCGGCGTAAGTCATCACCGGTCGTATGCAAACCTTGTAGAGGGTTTGCTTGTTCCTGAATGACATTTTACTGTGCCTTCCCAACATACTGTTGAGTCGGCCCATGTAAAAGCGGGCGGTCCCCGTCACCTTTTTGACGTGCTGTCTGTAGGAGAGCTTGGAGTCAAGCGTCACACCCAAGTATTTGGCAGTGTGCTTCCATGGTAACGAAAACGAATCCAAACGAAAAGTATGGTCCTGAAGAAAGGAAACCACTACACGGACTACGCGATCTAGAAGGCCTAGATGGTGGAGTTTGTATATAAGTCCTCCATGCCAGACCTTATCAAAGGCCTTGGCGACGTCGAAGAAGACAGCAACTATCTTTTTACGTCTCGGATAAAAACCGTCTAGTACGTACTCGACTATACGGTGGACTTGCTGCGGGCATGAATGCTTCGAGCGGAAGCCAAGTTGGTGGGGAATAATGAGCGGAGGCTTGTCCTTGAGAAGGAGATGTCTCTTCATATAAGACAAGATGACTCTTTCGAGTACTTTCCCCAAAGCCTTGAGGAAGCTTATGAGACGATGATTGGAGGGGACGTGAATGGGTTTCCCAGACTTGGGAATCCCTATGACCGTTGCTTCCTTCCAAGTGGTTGGAAAATGGCATTGGTTGAAGCAAGCGTTGAAGATGATCACCAGAAAAGTGATCACACTTTCAGGAAAGTGTTTGAGCGCGAGGTTAGAAATACCGTCGGCTCCTGGGGTTTTGCTTGGTTTCAGTCCATGGATGATGGACTTAACCTCGTCTTGGGTCACTATGATGGGATAATCGGTGATAGGGAGCGAGTTCTTTTTACGGACCTCGTCCTCCATCGCAGAAATGTGGGCAGTGTCGCCTAGTTGAGGGCTAACCGAGCATTGAGAAGCAATGCTATCTGCGAAGCACTCGGCCTTCTTCCCGTCTTCGAAGGCTATACTACCATCTGGGCGAGTGAGGGGTGGAGTTTGGGGGACTGCATCCACACGGAAGGCTCTTGCCACTCTGTAGAACGCTTGATGGGAGGGGCTATAACCTCCACGCGAGGTATCCAATTGGAGTCCCTCATTTCTGCAAGTCTGGAGCGGCCTCTACGCTGGAGTGCATTGGCCCGTCTATAGGAGAATCTGGGATGGAATAGCGCGCAGATCTTCTGAGAGCTGCGTTCTTTCTCTTGATTAACAAGATGACATCGAGAAGTAGCTTTCGGTTCGGGACCTCAACCACCTTCTCATTGTCGCGAAGTGAAGTCTGGACTAGCTGGTTAAGAGAGTCTACCGCTTCATCTATCTTTCCCGTACTACAGCAGTCAATAATATATAATAAATTATAAAATCTGCGGTCAACATTTTATGTTTGTTTCATCCACAGGACTAGAAAAAATTATTTCTAAAGCAATTTGGGTGCTATTTCTGAATATAAAGCGTAGGTTGTTTCTTCAAAGTTCTAACGCACATATTAAATTTTTTACACCATTTCTAAGAAATTTTCACACTAGCTGTTACCCAATTAATTTTGAACGGTTCTCGGTATATGAGTTTGTTGATAATTTATGTGTCTCAAGATCGATTTTCTCGTTGGTACTCAATACAATTTAACTAAAAGGGCATTATTGGTTTTGTTCAAGAAAAGCCAATTAGTTCAAGATTTGAACCGTAGGTAATAAGTAAACCTAAACACGTTTGTTTAGAGTTAAGTTTGTAGTGTTATCAGCGCCAAGCATTCCCACAGAAAGCCGCAAACTTACATCCTATTGAAAGTTTCTGCGAGGTGAACAAGTTCAATCTTGAAATTCGAAACAATGCATTTGTGTCTTATCAGGCGACACTGAAGACGTTGTGAGCTTTACTATTAATAAAATTGTAACGTGATAAATTGGAAGTTTAATGTAGGCAGGCTAAGTCAGCAATATAAAGGACAACAATTTTTTTTAATATTTGTCTATGTGTCTGATCAAGTATTGCATTAGAAACATTGAACAGACTTGAATGAAACTTAGCATATTAGTAACTTATATTATAAATCAAAATCTAGAATACTTTTCATTCCGGTTAATGAATCTGTTGAAATATTCGGTGATAATGACATTGTATTAAGAGAATGGTAAAAAAATGTTGACTGCCTGACTGCAGCTAGTATTATAAATTAATATATATCTAATTCATAGAACTGAAACTAGCCATTCCTAAAACAACGCGGGTGCTATTCTAAACGTGTGGCGTGGTTATTGAGGACAGGTTACTAGTTATAAATATAACTGATGACCTTGTAGCCGTTTTGTTATTGATTTTAACTGACAAGCGAAGGATTGCGCATTCGATTTCTTCCTGGGGCATACATGTGTCAGATAAAGGATTGTTCTTGGATTTTGACCAATTGTTATCTAATTAACTATACCAATATCACTACAGGAAATCGTAGTATGTTTATGTTACTAGCCGACTAACGTGAAAATTGGACATCCGATGATAAAACCTCCCCATGTACATTCGTAACACCAAAGGTTGTTGTTGTTTTGTTGTTGTTGTTTTTTGTTTGTTGTTTTTTTGTTGTTGTCGTGGTGTCAGCCACGATGGAAATGTTGTTTTTCTTGCTTCTTAAAACGATTTGAAAAAGTTTCAAAATTGATTTTACACGGAGAGAGGTATTTAGTCAAGCAGATAAAGAGCTCACTCTTATCACAAATACTGTCAGATTAAACTGGGTGGTACAGAGCTGATCTTCAACAAAAGAGATCTGCTGCCATTATCTCGTCCGTTCTTGGGAAAAGTCCAACACGAACAAGGCAGCTTGGTTTTACATTCGAAAATTAAAAGAGCCACTTGCGCTAAAATATATTAAATTTACTAAGTAAATGTATACATAGTAGGAAGTTCTAATTATGTTATATAGCGAAAAGTAAATCAGCTCAAACAAATGTATGGCATTAGTCAGTGGCCGGTAGGCTGCGCAGTCGTCATTAGTGGTTGAGGCCTGCTGCTATAAATCTTCGCACCGCCTTGAGGTCGACGGGAAAAGTGATTAAATTAAATACATGTATCAAAATTTTTGTAAAACACATTGTTGCTAAACAAACTTGTTTTGTATTTTTGGTTTTGCAGTACTTCTTTCTAAAATAAATAACATAATAGAATAACTATGCCATTATACTAAATGTATTCAAGTCCACAAATGGATAAAAAACATCGATAGTGATTTTCATGTATAACACGAACTCAGTCCAGACAAAGAAGTAATTAATCAAAATGCTCATAGACTTGCAGCTCGTGTGCATCATAATTAAACTCACCTAGTTAAGCAAAATCCTGCGCGATAAAAGACTTAATAAAATAAAAAAAAATTATGAACACTTTTGTAGTTAGAGATGAGGGTCTAAACATCCTTGAGTGCAACTTTCCTCGCGCATGATGTACCCTACTAAACAACGGACTACACAATGGTACATAATTCCTCCTATTAGAGATTTGGGTCACTAAATTATTACCACTTTATAAAATCACTATGAACATTTTTAATGTAGAAACAGCTAATTAAAAACCAGATTCCCAATTTCATTTGACACTGGCCATGCATCAGGTTTTCTTTGATTTTACTGTCGTCTAGAAGCGGCGGTGAGCACTTATTATCAAGTAGCGCGTCTTGACGTTTATAAACATTGTTTTTATGTTAATAAAAAGACAATTTCAATTAGTTCCCATAACTAACAGTCGTTGAACCTTATCGAAGACTTTACTCGCTCGATAAATTCTAAACTTTAGTTGGGCAGCCTTAAACGATTCCAAGTGGAGTAGTATCAGACGCTGTAAGCCTCCTCTGTAACAATGGGATATTTGAACCTTGAAGTGTAATTCTAATATACAATATTCACTCAATAATATTATTTTTGGAATTTACTATACTGCATATAATTGGATACATAATCATAACATTCGTTATTTCGATTCACTATACATTGATATAATATGAAAAAGATGCTTCAGTATCTAATTAGCTTAATTAACAGAATAGGAGTATAAACCGTTACCAAATAGATTTTATTGTGTGCATTTAGTAACATATACTAGCATTTACGTACGATAGCCACCACAAAGAGCGTAATTAGTTCAAGGTATTGCAGACGCGTAGACACCTGAATAGTTTACGGTCTACACTTAACCGAAAATGAATGGTTGTGGTTTAACATTACAAACACCATTACCAAAACCCAGTTTTTTTGTTTGTAGACGATTCAACATGAAATTATTGTATATGAATTTGTAGATACGATTGCGATAGTTTGGCGGCAAATTAATGCTGTATATTTTATGAGAATCGTAAGCGATTGACCGAGTTAGCAACGCGGCCACGATCGATGATTCGACAGATAAGCAGCACTAGTAAAATGTCATGCTTCTAACATTGAAACTCTACCTGTACCGTGCATTTTAAAGGGAGGGAGGGTGATGGCTGCAGAAGTTCGTTCAAAACCTTGCATGCATGCATGGTGCATAGATATACCAATATTTTTTAACCCCACAATTACAGCTGTGAAAAAATAAGTACACACTCTTATTAAGAAAAGACACTCCGCCTTAAAATATATATAGCCTTAAAATATATACTATGTATCCCTTACGTACCTATTTTCCATTGACATATATATAACATGTTGGTTATAACCAATAAATTTCGTACGTCTCTGGTTTTTTATTGCTTATTGGTACTCGTGTTTCCGCTCTCATATCACGACAATTTTGAAGGCTTCCATTTGGTCGTAATATTTTTTCTTTTTGATTGCAATACGTTCTTGCAAAATGATTTATTTCAGAATTTTTAATAACTGATTTAATTATTTCTTTGTGACATTTGATAATAGGATTTAATGATGGTAGTTGATTAGCAAAACATATCAAAAACATATAAGAAGGGTAAATGGCACCACTTCTTAATTTTGTTTATTTTTTAACCAGAGTCCTTTGTTAAGCACAACAGGGATATTAAATTGAAATCAAGTATAGCTGGAGTCCCTTACATCCACGTGACTTTATTATTTTAGTTTAGGTTTTAGTTTATATTTACTTTCGATTTATCACTAATGGCTAAGCATTTCTAGACATTTCAGTGCTTGGGGGGGGGGCATTTTAAGTAGGGCGTTAACTTCATATAAGAGTCTTCGAGTGGCATAAGAACTCTCAATACTTTGACTGACCACTAATCGTTTCACCAATCAATACCAAAGCAACGTGTTAGACCACGCTCCGAGCCTTCTTAATTACTAGAAGAAAGAAACCACCGAGAATATGTTGACACCAGTCTATAATAAGAAGACAAAGCTAAAAAAAAATTGTATCAATAAACGGATTTGTTGACGAATTTATTATGTATAAGCATTTGAACCAAAAGCTTAAAGTTTTAAAAGCTTTAGTTGAATGTCAAACTTTTCTTGCGGTTGCCACTCGGTTGTGGCGGCGGAAGTTCAATCGCACTTTAAACGAGTTAATTCTCTTTTAATAAGTGTTGATGCTCGACTCACTGTTCTCGCGAATCTCATTTAGCCCGGTAACTCAATGATTATTCGACTTCTAAATAAATTTATAATAACTTATAACTGTAAAACAATACTTAATATTATAACTGTGTCACTTTCAGTGACAGAGTCATGAGGCACTTAACCGATAAACAGAATTAGTAAAATAACAATTGTGTATTTTTTTCAAAAATTAAAAATCTAAGTCAATTTTGTTTAAGCAATCAAATTAAAAGAATGGCTTATGTTAACTTTTCCAACACATGTATTTTTTATATTCTAAATAGATTACTTTATGCTATAAGTCATTTTACTGAAACACTAATCTGATACTGACCAAGTGTATACCAAACAATGTGTACCTACACCAAAAAGCAGATACAAAAAACAGGTTACCCTTTTAAATATCATGAAAACAGAGAGTGATAATATACAAAAAAGGGGTTGATTTCATGATCAACATTATCAGACAATACCGATTGAAATGTTACAAACGCAAGTAGGTGTATTTTTACGTCACGTGAAGAGAAACAGACAATTGAGTTAATTTTCAGGGAATCGTTTTTACGGGTTCCTCGCCTGCTGTTCCGGTTTATTTCACCCAGTGGTATCATTTCTAGGAAATTGTTTCCGGGATATTTCGGGCTTAGTAAAAATAGAGTGTTCAATCCGTCACGTTTAAGTATTGTAAGATTTTTTTGTCTTTTATTATATTTTTGCATAATTGACATCACAGATAAAGACTTTACATATAAATTTTATCAAACTTTATATATAAATTTTAAAAATATGAAAATACTTTACTATTAAGCTAAAGCATATTAAGCTATAATTTAAATTACTTCATTATTTTTCGTACTAAGACTTTCTTCTGATATCAAACTAAAGAAGAAGGAATATCCCTTTGTGAGAAAGTTATAGGAGGACGTCATTAAGACACATAAAAATTGAGAACTTTAGTGTGCAATAGGAAAATATTTAAACCGATTCTTAAAAATAATTGTACTAGTACAGAGTGTTATTTTAACCGTGTCAAGTTAAAACGTAAAAAGGAAAATGATGAATTTTGCGTCGCCCTCGAGGCGTACAGCCAATTCACACCGAATCCTGTGGTTATTTTTATTGTCCATGAAAATCCAAACCATAGTAAACTTGTCGAGTATAGCTGACGATAGCATGAGCGAGGGGTGCGTAAAGGGCGAACTGCCGTAATGTTTAGTATAACAGTATTTATGTCCAACATTCATTGTATACAGTAGATACCTACTGATTTCAAAAAGATATATAGTTATGTAGACATGTATAGATATGTTCGATGGAGGTGCGATGGGGCAATTATTTTGTAAAATTCGTACGCACACTCTCCAAAATAAAACCTGACAGGCTAATAACCTGCGCCTATGCTCAAGGCATTTTAGATTAAATTCAACCAGATCTGAGTCACCAATGAGCCTCTTTTCCGCCTCTCTAATGGGTCCATAAGTTATAGCTTGATAGGTGAAATTTGGCAACACCAATGTAAAAATAGTAGTTTTATATTGGTGTAGTTTTACATTACAGTAGTTAAACATACTCTCGGACCTGTGCTATTTATAGGGTTAAAAGCCGTTTTAATGTGATGTACGCCAAGCCTTTGTAAGGACCACGAGTTTCTTTGCAGCTGCCTTAGCTTTGAACTCGATGAATCGACCAAAGTTAAGATTCGAAGAAGCTTCAATTCCCAACAATTGGATATATTTTGAAAAGTACGAGCCAAGTTGATTGGGCTACTCTTGGCGGAGAAGAATCAGAACAGACACGTCTGGGTTTTTTTGTCGTTGAATTTCACAAGGTTGGCATAGTCCCATTCAGACATTGCCCGAAGTATGAGATTCATACGTTCCACCATGGCGTCTCTTTTGTACTGTATTTTGTCCCTACTGGCCCGAGCACTCCGAAGGTGTTTCTCCACTATTGTGCTGTCATCTGTACACCCATAGATACCGGGTTTGAGCAGAAAATTTATGTGCAGCAGGAATAGCGTGGCGGAGAGACCGGACCACTGGGAAACTCCGGCACTTTTCATCTTCGATTGGAATGAATAACCATCGACGATAACTCGGAGCCGTTGAAGCCAATGAGGCCAGAGGGAATAACATAATCTGGAAGTTTAATTAACAGGTTTATGTGCCAGATTCTGTTGAAATCGTTCGGGACATTGAGGAATACGGCAAGCGGCTCCCCGTTTTTCTCGAGGGTCTCGCCCCATAAGTGAGCGGCTTACCCTTTTTTTTTAACGCTGGCAAATGCATTTACGCATCCCGCCGCGGGGAAGCGGCGGGTATGTGGGACTCGCTGGCACGTCCGCTACGTGCCAGAATACCCACTATAACCCAGCGGGGCCCTCATCGTCTTAATAGGGCGCCACGGGATCGCTCACGCATACAACCGTGACGCCTCGACAGTTTGCCCGCCTATGCAGGCCGCTTTCGCCTAGAGCGCTCTACTGCCACCGATCGGATATTTTCGAGCCCGAAACACACCACCGCGTTTCTGTCCGGTATGCCCTCTGCTTAACAGAGGGACACCCGGAGAAACATACTCCGTGGGCTGCTCTTAGTCTGATCCTTCACTCTTCGACTTCCGGTCGACTCAAGACTCTGCCGTATAGTCTCGGGGATCATTAGGATACGCAAGCCCCCCCACCACGACAAGGTGGCAGCCCTCGGGGGGGAGCGGCTTACTCTAGAATATCCTCGGTTAACCGATTAAGGCAAAATTCGTACCGTCTTTCACTAAGGAGATCGTTTTGTTCTACATATGCTATAAAATGTGAATTCAATATACGATCCATAATCTTACATAATATGAAGATAATGAAATGGGTCGATAATAACTAGGATCAGCATGGCTGCTTTTTTGTGTACGGGTTGTACGTTGACAAGCTTCTAGGATTTAAGCACTGTTCCAGTCTCGAGAGAGGGGCGGAACAGGAGACAACTCGGGCGCAAAGGCTCTTTAATACAATCCCTGGAATTCCATCAGGACCATTGTTTTTTCACGTCTAGATACCGAAAATTCTTGAGATACTCAATCGATTCAAGTTTGCTCACTCTCCAGGTGTGTCATAATGTCATTATGCAGGTCACACCTGAGAACCCTCCTTAATTTTTATCCACATAAGTCCATCTTTTATTCCCATTCCTTTTCATTTCAGGCGGTTAATTTTTTGGAACTCGCTACCTTTACACTGTTAAAAGATTCTGAACCATTCTCGGTATCGGTAACGCTTGATGACAATTATTATCTAATAAATACTAGCATAATGTTTACAATCCAACCAACATTTCAACCACTATCAAATTTTATTGTCTGACAGTCACCTATTTTATAAAATTAAGATATACTAGAAATATAAGTTTTTACATTTGATTACAATATCAAGTACTGTATCACATTACCACCAAATGGGTAGCCTTTTCAAAGATAACAGTGGCGGCGGCGAGCGAAATCATTTCCGTAATGTCAATCACACGTCTCGTCCGTCTGTCCAGCGCCCCCTTCTACACTAATGAGTTCGCAAACAGTCTGTAAACAAACATTGACCCTAACCTGAGCACTAATTATTTTCACCCATTACTTAATACCTAACTGTTTTTTTAAAGGATAATGAATCCGTTGAAGTTATTTTTTGTAGGCTAACTCCAATTAGATTTCACTACATCGCGAAATTGTTTATGTTAATATCATAGACGAGCAAAGTGATCGTCTGATGGTAAATCATTATGGGGAAGAGAACTGGTGCTATTTAACCCTTAATTGTTTTAATATTTGGCAAATTCATGCTATCGTAATAATAATAATAGTTTGGGGCAAAAGTATTTTCGCATTTTAGTATGTATGAACTTGTAATAAAATTTCTTTGACTATACCGTTTGCATCTGGCCGGTTTTGGTATCATTAAAAAGTTTAAATTTTAAAGAAGATAATTTCAAATTCAAATTTGGAAAATTTGTGATTTGCACCTTCAGATTTCTACCTGTTTTGGTCTCTTCAGAATTCTTTAGGTAGTGTCAGGTTAACATCACGTGAGAACTGCCAAAACTACTTGACGCAGTTTTTTGATCAGAAACCCCAAAATTTCTATAGCAATGGGATCATGTCCCTACCCACAAGATGGCAAAAAGTTATCGAACAAAATGGTACTTATATACTTTAGTCAAATTTAAAAAAACTTTATTAAAAAATGTTTTCAATTTTCATAAAAAATGCGAAAAGACTTTCTCCCCAACCTAATATAAAATAGAATAAATGTTCACTCCAAGTAATAATCTCACGCTATATTTAAGTGTCCTTCAAGATAATTGAGGTAGTACTTATAAGTTACTATTTTTAAAATCTTATGTATTATATTTGTCTTCAACAAGTCAATCAACAAGATTTTGCATTTGATCAGAATTTAACGGTTGCTATTTAATTTTGTAAATTGAATGTAAGCATTATTTGAACTCAGTATATTTCTCACTTTTATTTAAAAATAAGACATAAAATAAATTTTCATGCATTTAGTTCCTCGCAATAGAGTTCCCTGCGTTGTGGGTAGCATGAAGATATATACTTAGATACCACAAATACCCATTGCCCGAGATCAAATATTTTTCTCACACGTAAATGTCACTTGGCAAGCAAAGTTATTATCAACTGGGTTACGGGGTAGCCCAAATGAAGTAATATTATTTGTGTTAAAAAAATAGCTTAAAATTATTTATTATTACCTACCCATAAAACCGTACACAGATAAAAGTCTATAAGTAAAATGTTCCGTCAAATGAGAACCTAAAAATGCAGGTTTCGTTAGATCTCGGTGAAATGACACTTCAGGGTATCTTGGACAGCCGGCAAACGCCCCGTGAAATTGAAACGAGTTTGGGTCGTAGCTCTCAGAACGTCCGCGTCAGATAAAATACCTTTATTTTATATTTTAAATTTAATCATTGTCGTCTGCTATTGTTTATTGTGTAAAGAGAATGTAACCCATTTGATCTAGTCATTCCTTATTATTAAGACCGAGTTGGACGTGGTGAATTTCAGTAATAAACACACGGAATATTATTGACAAATCAAGATTGACATTAATATTGAGCAATATAGAATACATTATATTTCGATATTTATTTACAGTAAAAATGATATGAACAATTTATATATGTATTACATATACTATATTATATACATAATACTATTACATATGAAACTATTAAGTTTCATTGTGTACTTTATCTGAAATTAATAAAATTCTGATAGCCGTTTGACCAAAAAATCTTGTCAATTAAGCCAGTCATTCACATAATTATTTAACTGACAAGCAACCCCAGACAGCCAGGAATCGGACCGCTAATTTTAAAATATTATAAACTAAATATTATAAGACGTTATATTTACAATAGCTACAAATAATCATTCGATAAACTTATGCGTGGCTGATGTATCCAACAATTTACATTTGTCAGAGCAGCGTGATAAAGTAAACAGTAAGCCACCTCATTTATAACATGTTGACCGTATGTTTGCCATGACTAGTAATAAATTAAAATTAAATATGTTATATTATAACATAAGAAATATCATGTACTCTTATAAAATGCCTTAATTAATTTTGTTTGTTGTTAGTTTTAAGGTTTATGTTGTTTCAATGAGTAAATCTAAATAAAATACGCCCGCGAGCTATCAGAACAAGACGGACCCTCCTTCATCGCAAGTGTGATCGATGTGTGGATATGAAAGCGGTATTTTTATAAGAGCGTGTGATTTCGAGTATTGCCTTTTTACTTTAGAATGATGGTGTTATGCATATAAAATGAAGTTCTGACTATACGCATCGTTTTGTGATCACATTGTAATTTTATCATTGTTTTATTTTATTTTATTGTTGTTTTTATACCATATCTACTACGTTGTTGTAGTTTAAATATTTATAAGAAAATTTTAATATTGTGTTATGAACTTGTCAAAATCGTAAGAATAAAATAATTATCCATAATTCACTACTTTTTTCTATCTGAGTTCAAGGTTTACGTCCGTTCCCGTGAACGAGTTAATGCCTCATGAAAAAACATTCTACTCGCTTACGGTAACTCCATCGTTTTATTTTATATAAGACTACCCATAAAAATTTTACTAAGCCCCTAATTGCCCCTAAATGATGGCTTTTTCGTGATTTTCTATAGACAATCGTGAGATCATAGATACTCGTATATTAAAATTAATAAATGAGTGTAAACTCGATATATGTATTTAATAGATCCTGCGACACTGAGAATTGCTATCTTGAGACCTGCTGCTATGCTAGACCATCTTGTACAATTTCGTTGAAGTTGAAGTTGAAGTGTACCTTAAAGCGAAGCAATGAAAATTTTTGAATTAATAAATCGTAGTAAACAAAACTTTACACTTTAATCGTAACGTGTGTCTATGCTCAGTGAAATAGTGTATTTTAAAAATATAGAATGTCTCCTGCAGGTGGTCACGAAACTTAAAAGAGTGTATTGAAATGTTTAAAAGTGTCGGGATTTATAAATTGCAGTACAAATATACTGCATTACTTTTATATCATGACACCCACAATACTGATTTAAAATCAGCAGGTACTTAATTTAATTCCCCATAGTTAAGATATGGTGTCTTTGTATCATCAGCACTAACTAGTGTTGCTTAGCATTTTATTTCAGAAAACTTTTTGTCATTTTTATTTAATCTTATTACATCAGGTAATTTATTAAATAATTTCACACACATCGCATTTGCACCAGAGCTAAATATTTTTGGCTTTGATGGTGGTAATATAGTTTAAATTTTATTTTAAAACGGCTTAGGTATCAATTTTTCTAGTCTATGGTATTTGTTTGGTCTGACCTCATCTTAATTATACTGCAGGATTTGGCATACATATAAATTATTAAAAATCAGCAAATTCCTCAATATTCTGCTATAAGACTCAAATTTAATGCGTGAACGAGATCAAACTTCGGGATGATACTTACAATACTAATTGGACAGCGGCATATTATCTGCGCAATGTGGTGTCGAATTCCGTTGTACTATAAAAAAATTACTGCTTCATAACTACGCTATATTTTAAAATGAGCAGATCAATATGTGCCATGGTTTAGGGCTAATGCATCTGCATTATCGTAATACAATTGAGAAACTTTGATTAAATTAATGTTCCAAATTAAATATCTGTTTGATTGTTACAGTAATAATTAAAATTCAGCATTATCTCAAGTATTAAAGTTTAAGTAAGCACATACGCCAATTGAAAGTGCATTTAAGCCTCGGAATCAGATTAAGATAATGAGATTAAAACCTAAAATAAAATAAACTTAAAATTCCGGCTGGCAACGACGGATGCCATCATGTTTCATGGGTTACGAGGTCAAATCAAATATGTTCTGAAACCTGATTAGATGACGTATCTCTACGTATATAAAAAAATTCGTGCAGATTGGTTAAGTATTTTTAGACAAGTTACACTTTATAAAATATTAGAAATAAATCCTACAACTGCTTATGCGTCGTTCATGAAAGCCGTCGCGAAATGAAATAAATAACTACCCAGTTTTTATTAACATATGTACGCAATATAGGGCGCACAATCAATTGTACAGTGCGATCGTAGCGATTCCTGGTAACGAGTAAGAGATGTCTTTAAAAATGAGATCAACCCGTTAATAATAGGATCTAAATTTCCAGTATTACGAGTATAATCTCATCGTAACCAAATTAGGAACGTTTTAAACCGGAAAAAAATTTACCTAAATTTATTAATTTGAATTTTTATTTAGCAACCTCATCTATGTCCTCTCATAGTTTTACGATTTCGTAATATTACGATGAAAATATAAACAATACGTAACAAATACATAAGTATAATTCAAATGTATAGCGCGTGGATTGTACCAGCCAGTTCCCGCAAATAGCCCTTTTTGCCTATATTAGCTAATTAAGTTTAATTGGAAAAGCTTGCACAGATAATTACATTATTATTGGAAAATGGAATTAATAAAAGAAATAGAGCTTATTTTAGAGTTACATCGTGTTTTAAATTACAAATATGGTACCAAAATATTATTGATTCAAATATGTAAAAAAAATTAACCATTATTCTGCAAGTAGCTCTAGACACAATTCTGTGCTAGATGTTTCAAAAAATATTTAAATCATATTTGGCCTGTCTTTAAAACAAACCACTTGACAAATATAATGTTTTAAATAAATTATGTATATTGGTAGGAATACAGTCTTTATTATAAACTTACTTTTGTTGAACCTGAAAAAAAAAACGATTGCATTTACTATGGAGCTATTGTGTCGTACATTTGCAAGTAATCCAATATTATATTTGATGTGGTGAATAGTCTTGTTTGTGTTATTTGTAACGTAAATATTTATTCGTCCATAAAACTAGTACATAGGTGTAGTTCGATTCCAATAAATTTTTTAATAAATTTTAATTTATTTAATTTACTCGTGTTAGGTCCCTCATTATAAAATTTCCTATTCTCAATATAGACAATTCTGGCTTTTTAAATTTACAGATGCTAATTTATTTCAAATTAAATATATAGAATTCTTGTTTTGAATGTATGGACATGTATGGTATGTATGAACTGGATGTTGCTGTTACATCGTTCTGTTCAAATGCAGATTTAAGAGTCAATGATGTTTATGGACCAGTTATCGTTAACGAACGACGGTACGTGAACGGTTTTAACGTTCCGTTTGGAAATTCTTCTTTAAAAAACAAGCCCCGTGGATTGTCAAAAGCATGCCGATAACGAATTATTTAAATTAATACAGGATACAGAATCATTGCAAACTACGTCATAGTTAGTAGGAGCCTATTATATGAGTGAAATCAATAATAATTCGATAATCGGATACCACATGAATTGAGTAAAGCCTGTCAGCAAACTCGTGACGAGTGTGTTTTGTTACCTAAACAGCACGATAATGAGGAGATTCTTTTTAGTAATGCCACTTGTAATGGAAAATGCGTCGACCAGGGTAATTGGAATCGTACACCAACAATATTAATAATGGTGCAGTACGGCAGTCTTACAAACTTCACTTGAACAAATGTTTTATACAATAAATGTATATATTTTTGACAGTGAGCGGCAATTTCATTGATTAGGACCTAGATATGTATCCTAATTAGTAGTGATATTGACAAACTACATACAGATACATGACAATTTTGACTCCAGTCCAGTTTAGACATTCATATAATAGAATATATAATGTTTGTGTTAATACTTTTGTGTGTGTTATGCCACGTGTAACACAAGGAATATAAAATAAAATAAAAATAAAAAATATTTATAGTAACTATCATAATGATACTGTATAAATTAAAATTGATGTTTGGATGTTTATTACTTAATTATACAAAAACGGCTGAACGGATGAAATTTGGCACACAGATAGTTTATTACTTGGATTAATTATATGATACTTTTAATTCATGTAATAAACTTATAAACATTAGGTTCCTGTGATTATCAAAAAATGAACTGTAGGACGTATCCACTTGAAATGTGTATAGATACTTATAGCTTCTGTTCCAGAAGACATTATTCATATCGTTGTAATATATAATATAATTATTTATAATTATTTTCTTATATTTTGAATACAATAATGGACCCTTTTAAATGATTAAAAATTATTAGGCGAATTTTTTAATCTTATTTAACGAAAACGCGTCCATTTACCATCAAGGATCCGTCTGTTCGTTTGTGAAATGACAATGAGGATACACAATTTTAAATATTACTTAAAATAATATTTTATTATCTTTACTCTATACAATAGACACTTTATTTTTCCTGGCCTTTTTATTTATTAATTCTTACGTAACATTTAGATAAAGTTAACACTAGTGGAAAATAAGTACATTTTTTATATTAACTTAATTATTTTTGGGACCATAAATTACAAGTTTTATATTTTTCCTGAGAATGGAAAAAATATGTGATTGTATGTTTACTGGCTCTTCGATATTGGAATCAAAACACTCAAAACTTTTTATGGTTAAATCTAGAAGGAGGATAGATCTAGCCAGGCTGGTATAGGATCTTTATGAAATTAAAATGGATGATAGAGCTCACCGATCTGTAATAGAATGAATCTATTGCTCAACTAGTTAAACCCGAACGGGAGAGATTGGCTTGAAATTAGGGATCGACTCCTTAAAGCCGAAAAGACACATTAAAAAAATCGTTTCAGAGATATTTAAATGAAATATTAGTATAGAACAACGGATCAACGGAAATAAAATATGAAGTTAATTATGTACGCATTACGTTTTATAATGGCGTCTCACTTTAAAATTATGACGTTGAATTTGTGAAAAAAAATTTTGCACAACAATTTACATATTTATAAAAAAATCACTATAATTACAATGTACTGAATGTGTCCCATTCATTTTGGATAAACATCAATTAAGCCCTTCTATAGAGTGTGTTATGATTGGTTCTACCGAATATAGTAATTAAGACGAGTCGCTACCCGTTCATAACAACGTTATAATTCTCTCAAATACACAAATTCCTCGAAATGAGACTTTAATCACTTTATATGGCGGTTTAATCGGTATTGGTCTATTAGGGTCACGCCATGTCTTGATTTACAGGCAAAATTTGGGGATTCTTGGATTTACGATCAAAAGTATTAATATATATCTAACTAGCCCTTCATGAACGACCGCATTGCATATTTGTACCATGTAAATTATTAACCTTACAATTGTATTATTAATGGAGAGTCTCGGTAAAACATAAATGAAATACTTTTTTTATGTTTTCGAGGAGGAAACCTTCAAAAGGTGCCCGATACCGTGGGAGCGACGCCGGGTTATGAGGGATTTTTAACCGCACTAAAACGCTCCCGGTGACCTTCCTTAGCGCTAAGTAGAGGACCCCGAGATCTCCATAGGAACGCAACCGGAGTCCTTTGAGCGCGGTGCCCCTGTCGCGGTGACATCGTGTCCCGTCCCGCACCATCCGATCTTATCACCGGTTCGCGGGCACACATATCGTAGTCCTTCCCGGGGTCACTAACCGGGCAGTTCGAACTCCAACTCTTATCGTCCGCAACCGCGGAAGTTGCCGCTTACGACTGCCAGGGGATACCGTAACTCGTATTCTGGTCCCGAGATACAGGGACACAAACAATATACCTAGAGCAATGCTATTTCTCTGATATACACGTAGAACCAACAGAAATGCTAGCATTAAATAATTATCCTACTTGTATAGGTACAATCTCACAAACTCTTTCTTTTTTTTTTTGCGCCCAGAAGATGGAAAATGGGCTACCCTCCGGAAAAGCGCGGGAGGGGGGTGGTGAATGCTCCTAGCATACCAGCGCAACCGGCTGCGCTGGTTATGTGGGACTCCCGAAAAACCTAGGGGCCTACCCACTAAACACCACCCGAGTTGGCTTTGGCCTTGTGGCCTCTAAGCCTTCATCTGAAGCGACCCATCCTT
>PDGT01000010.1:7753102-7820694 GCA_003671415.1 Megathymus violae
CTGGGAAGGCCCAGTGCAGTGGGATCGGGTCTCCGGTTTCTCTCAGTCCGAGAGGACTGAGAAGCGCACCGGGTCAACGCTAGTTGGTTTCGTTGTCACCATTAGGTATCCACCAACGCAAACGCGAAACGAATACTTATTTGATGCCAACACAAAATTACACTAAAAGGCAACAATTAAGTCGCGGTCGATCGGTATCGACGACACAGAAATAAAGTCGAAAAATGAAGATGACTTACTCGAGAGTATGTCGGAGGTGTCCGTCTGCTACGGGAGCAGAATCGGAAGTGCACAAACTCTTTCATACAGTCGGTAAATGGAGACGTCTTGATAACTACAACAGCGGGGCGTGCAGAGCGAGACCAATTCCCGGAACTCCAACGGCAGTTAGGGAAAAGAGTTCGATACATATCACTGGCACTATATTAATCTATCTGGCACTTTAGCGACGTATTTTATGACTTTTAAAATACTGTTAATTGTCACCTACCGCAAATTTAAGTTATTTTTATCATTTTTTTTAAATTAATGTTTAGGTACATCTTTTAATTTTCGGTGTGCACAAGCAAAATAAAATTATTAATTTATAAATGAGTTTTACATTTAAACATGTTATACGATGTTGGTATTTCTTACCATATTAACTCAAATAAGTTTTTACACTTTAATATATCTCTATATTTTCTTCTTGTTCTTATATGATGGTATGTTTATGAAACGCTCTTTAATGTCCGAGATATATCTTTTTCTCTAGGCCTTTGAAACTATTTGTAGGTACACTACAGCTTGCACAAAACATAAAAAAACAGTGAGTACGAATAATACGTTTTTAATAATAATATTCAAGATTTTCGCAACATATATAATTTAATCAACATAATTATACAATAGGCGGTGTTAATGCTAAAAAGAGATTTCTTCCAAAAAACTTTAAAGTGAGTTATAAATATAGGAATGTTATCTTGTGGCAAGGTGTACACTAAATAAAATTAAATAACAGGTTAAATACAATAAATGAAATGGGATGGGGGAAGTAGCGAGAATACAAAATCATAGTTGTACTCGTAAGTAATGTTCTCTGACTTTTGTTATAAAAAGAGTTTAGGGAATCAGCATGATGTTTTGAGGAAGGGAATACCAATTCCATTCCAATTACAATATAATATTATTATAATGATGATATTTCAATTTAATTATTTTTATATTTGTGATAAATATTTTCTATAGCCCATAAGAAAGAGGAATGTTAGTTTCTAGATTGATCTAAGGAATTATAACCTTTGTTAATAACATAGCTATACTTTGCTTAACTACAAATCTGATGAATTTCAGAGTGTTTAAATAATTATTTCCCGAATATAAATGGTAACTTTCGTTAAATTCTTGTCCGATTCTGTGTTATCATTTAAATAAATAAATATTTGCACATTCTCACATCCACACTAAGATTAAGAACTGACCAATCCCAAACACCTATGAACCGACAGATCAACATGACTCCGACGGTCACATATATTATGGGTCCTTCTCACATCAATGTCTATCCCGTTCGTGAATCATACCAGGGACCTCTCACTCGGCAGGCAGAGTCACTACCAAATTGCATGAATTTGGGTCCAATTAATGTATTATTTATAATCTTATGCATTATTTTTCAACAAAGAAATCTGTGCCGAGCTATACATACAAGCGGCATTAACATCAGGTGCCCCGATTGCTTTTTCACTAGGCCTTAAATAATAAAAAAACAGCCAGTAGTAATAAAATCTAAACAACGTAATTATAGCGAAGCTTTTGTAAGTTTATTACAAACATTATCTGATGCGAGCGGAAGGGATGATAGCCAAGGGGCAATCGATGTAAACAAAGTAAGGCTGATGTTATAAATAATGTATGATTCAAAGATGTTTATAAGTTATCCATAGTCAGACATTATCGATCCCTCTCGCATATTTTCATGATTTTGCAGTGTTAGATAATACTTACTACCATCCATCTTCACTTCGCTTCAGCAAACCTACGAGTACGTCTTATGTTTACAATGCCAACTATAGTTAAAACAATTGTTATTAATTTTTATCAAGCATTTAATAAATTTCATTTGCCTAATTTTATTGTTTTAATAATCTTATTTCCTAGTTCTGTTAATTAGAAACATTCGCTTATCACAGTAGCTGCAGTCATATGCTAAAATTTTGCTGACTCTCTTAACAGAACAACACATTATGACCAACAATTAGTCAAATATTATTTTACAAATCAGCCATTACAACGACGACAACAAACTTATTATTGTACACAAATAATAAGTTTTATGTCGTCGTACACAAACATTAGTTAATAGCATAATAATCTAAAAATAGTGGTATACGATGGCCTTATCGCATGTATGTCAACATCCATTTGATATTCGAAAACATGATCATATTCACGAAGATTAAATATAAACTGGATACAAACATTTTGAAGTCGCTCAAATTTATCAAGTGACTCCTCTGTTCAGTCCAAATAGCATACGTTGGCATAATCAATAATTGCAAAGAGTAAAGAATCAGCGGACGCTATTTTATTACTTGTAGGAAGAAATTTACTAAGCCTACGAAAAAGTTGTAATTGCTGAGAACATTTTACTGCTGACTTCACCGACTTGAGCAATACACGATAAAGCTAGGTCCGGAAAAATCCCTTGATTCTTTACCTTGTTACAAGGGCTATTATTTATGTAAATAGCCAACAAATAAGCAATTGACCCACTTGATGGTAAATGGTCACCGTCGTCTGTTCATGTTAGTAACACCAAAAGTACCACTGATGCTGGCTGGCAAATATTGGCTATCAGGTTATTTGGCAACTGATTTAAGTAGGAGGGTGGTAACTAGCCAGGCAGGCTTCACAGAAAATTAATAATTCGAGTAATAATATTAATGACTTAATAGTAGGTAATATTGATAATATAATCTTTACGCAAAACCCTGGCATCAAGCAGGCCAGTTTTTGTAGTCACTGGATACACCCTGTTCCGCCAGCATGGGATTGGGGCCAATATTGTAGGCGAGGTATTGTTTAAAAATCTGAGGTAACTAAGCCCAGTTTTGCAGGTCATTATTTGGCTGTCGATGATAACTCATGTTTTCAGTGAATTGATTAATAATCCATAAGAATGACGCCAGTCCGAAATACATGCAAAATCATCATTTACTGCCCTTATAATTGCTGCAAGTAGTTTAATTCGTCTAACCCTAATTTGAAACATCTGCATAAAGATTGTAAGAAGAAGATAAACGGAAACTTATCAAATTGATGAAAATAGATAATAGAAGAGTCTTGGTACGAGACCAAGAACAATATTCATTCTTAAACCGAATTCGTTGCGCGCGACCTAGCATGTAACTGTGAGACCTGTTAATAACGGTTGGAGATATGTTAAAAGAACCAAAAGTAGTAAGCAATATGTCAAAATCAACGGTGTTAAAAGCATTGCGAAAATCAAGCAGTGATAACATGATGACAGACGATGATCCGTTACCAAATGAATATCGTCAATAATTTTTAGTAACCCTGTGGTAGTTTCTTGACTGAGACGGAAAGCGGATTAGAAACGGTTTAGTAGATTGTAGCGGGTAAGATATTAACATAATTGATGGTATATAAGACGTTAAATAGTTGAAAAATGAAGGAACTGCAAGATTTGAGCGTCTTTCTAAGGAAGAGGAGAAGAAGAGGAAAGCAAATAGTCTTTTTAAATTAGCACGGTCAACGTCTTTGGCTTCATTATCATTTACCATCAAGTAGGATGTTTGTCAAGCATGAACTTATTTTATGCAAAAAAATCTAGCAACTAAAGTGCCGGAAGATATCATATGCATACAGGTCGTATTGGAGAACATGATGAACTAATAGTTGTGTTAGAAAGCAATTAAAAAAGCTACCTTGGTATCTATATCATCAAAGTTATTATTTATAAGTTATTTACTATTATCTATACACATATTATAATATACATTTTCACTGCATCTTTACAAAACCAATCGCTATTTAATTAATTGAAATTCCGCTAAATTATCACAGTGCAATCAAACATACAATTGTATACAACTTTGTTATAAAATCAGAATTATTGACGCCAATAAATCGAATAGCAACTATACCCCAGTTTGTAATAAAATTAATAATTATCAACGTCGATATATAAAATTAAATTATAAAGAAGTCTAACATTACAAGTAATTACATTTAATAATAGCGATAAGTACCTGGTAGAAAGTGCCATTTTGTTTTGTATCTATGTAACTACTCGTATTTTCTGCGCACGGTCATAGTAAGCGACGTTAGTTGACTTAGCTCTTAAAGCCCCATGTTCTGACTGAAATCCCGCCCGCTCCCCTTTATCGTATGTCCTCACAATCCACGTCAAGTATTGGAACTGTGATTTGTGAAAGAGCCAATAAGATAAAGTATTCCAAACCACACCAAAGTTTAATAATTCGAAATACTGGAGTGGCAAGAAAATATTTCAAATTTCAATTTTTTATATACAAAATTCTACGACTGTGTACCAGTTATAATGTATTTTGTAGATAATACGATTAATTAGGAGTAAGAATACGAATACGAGAGGAATCTTAGATTTTGCAATGATATCAAGAAATAAATAGACTATCTGGCATCAAATCTTCTACGAAATCGAAGTAGCATCAATATCGGATTTTATGTTGGAATTGCTCGGTGCTATGAGCAAAAAAGTGCTTTTACGTTTACTGCCTTAACATGACAATATTTCGGCGGACTTAACGTTCAAAACTAGAGAGTTCCTCGGGGTCAAACTTTTGGATCACCTTCTATTAGCTAGGATCTGGTACCATATAATCTCAGAACCCCCAGGAGTCTTTAGGAATAAAAAAACTTCTTTGCCGGATGTGTTATGTTAACAGAATAGAACTGTTACTACTTTTGGTTTAGAAATTTGCTTGGGTTGCAATATCAACCTTATTGCAATTACTTTCAATCAGAACAAGCCCATATGCTACTTCAAAATCCGAAAAAAAGAAACTAAACCAATCCGTCGAACAGCAATCATTGTCATAAACATCATACAGTAATATAAAGGTGAAGTGATTCGTATACTACATAAAATATTTACTTACTTCCGAATTTATCCCTACAAAATTCAATTTTGTCGACGACAGTCGAACGTCCTTTATCTATGCACAGAAGGTCTTTTTATTTGATGGCCTCTCAGGGCTACCGTTGTACCCTGAAATACAGAAAATTATGGAAATATAAGGATAAGCTTAGGAAAACTAAGAAAACAAACGGTTGAATCCAATTAATGTCGCTTACTGTATTAATAGCGCGTGATTTGAAATTACAAGTAGGTTCTATTTTATATCACAATGAATGTAGAACACACTTCAGTGAGTTCTCATTTTTCTACTAGATATATGTAAATTTATAACCTAAGAATTGTGAATATAATATAGTAACCGTAATTTATAGAAAATTTTGTTAATTTTATTTGGTATTAAGTCAATAAAGATCGTATTTGCGTATCTTCCTAAAACCAACGTTGAATATTCATCACATTTAGATAGAATGGAGCGATAGACCCACATCAGAAAAACATCAAAAATGCATCAAGCGGAAACACCCGTCTATATTCTAAAGGCAATATTATGTCTTAACCGTCATGTTGAACGTGTCTAAAGGGTCTACGTCCAAAATTTAAATAGACCAACTAAAACAAATTATGAAATACAAAATACAAACACTAAATTATTAAACTGAGTCGTTATGAACTTATCACTTGTGAATTAATTATGGGGAAAATAAGAAATCATGATGGCGATCTCTAGAAAAATTGTTATCTATGAATTCAAACTGTTCTATATTATGGATATAATTTACTTCGAAGTATAATCTTAAGAATTTAATAAATTAAACTGTACGAGTAAAATAATAGACCGAAACGCCGATTGTGGTTGATGGTTAATTTTCAATGCGCTTTCAAATATATTTTCTAACGTTATTAATCAGTAATTAGTGACAGTGAATGCAGTGTCAAATAATGTAAAAGCTGTATTTCTTAAGACTAGGAACGTTCGCAAAGTGCAACATTAATTAAAAGCAGCTGTGATGTTAAAATTAAAATGCAACACGAAGGTGGACTCTCACATTTGTCTTTCACAAAGCAAATCAAAACAGCAACCAGTATTCCAGTCTCAACACGTCTCATTTACATAGCAACAGAGAAGTGTTAAATAGAATTAATTTATGAAAAACATTACTTTGGTGAATTCGTTAAGGGCAAACAAATTGCCAGGCTCGCCCGGGACGTGACAACGACCGCTCACTCAGAGTTAATGAGAGGTCACCGCAGATCTGCCTTTTTGTTACAACAAACAGATATTGCTACCGCGTTAGATTGTATTTCTAGATGCATACGAAGAACTGTGTTCCATAACTCTTATAAAGTAGTCGAGTATTACTACTTTTATATTTATATACCTACTCATATAATATATACTCAATTATTTAAAAAAATATATGAATATTACGTATTTCGGTTTATGCATTTTTCGTTGTTTTGTAGACACCGATTTTGAAGAAATTATAATTAATTGTTACCGAGTCGTTGTTAACAATTTTGATACAGAGTCAAAGACAAGCAAAGCCGTAGTCTAAAATTTGATAAAACTAATTGCTCTCTCTCTCTCCATAACATAATAACACACTGTTGTTCTCAATAAGAAAATATATACGATCACCGTGCGCCAATTTATGTGCTGCTTTTAGTTACTTTAAAATTTGTGCATTATATTCTAAAAATAAGAGACTGCATCTATGCGAATGAGTATACAATAGTAAAACTTGCTAGCAAGACATACATAAAATATAGATAAATGAATATAGACTAGTCCAAATAGAAATTGAAATAGCACAAAAATGTAGTCTGAAATTGTGATGGTTAGGGACATTTTCTGTGGCCATTTGAATAAATATTGTTGCTGCCGTTCTCAATATTGTTCTGAGGGCACAATACACAATAATCTTGGAACGTATCGGCGCACTGCTCCGAATATTCGCTCCGGAACACGTGTGCAATGATTATTACTTTTTAAGAACGTCATACATAATACCCGTATAAACTATTACGTTTGATATTATGGATTAAAACACGTTCCATTAAGTGTAAATTTGGTAGTAATAGAAAGAAAAATGTTAAAACACATACGATATAGATGACTGTACCTATTGGCGATCGCAAACTTCCGAACATCAAAGTCAAATTAGATACGTGTCATAGTGGTTAAAAATTACAAGTTTTAATTACATAGGTATATTCTGGTCAAGCCAATGTAAAGAATTTAAGGAGGTAAACAGTTTTCAATATGTTTATAAAATAAAGGGTGTGTGCACATAATATCTATGTAAAACCAGAATACTGCAATAAATAGATTAAGAATGAATTTAGGATACAATTTTGCGCTGAGAAGGCATTTCTTAATGTATATACATTGCGGTAAGGGGAATATAAACTAATATTAACTACCACGTATCGCAAACCGCAAGATCATGAAAATGTGCCCAATCCCTCTCTCGCTGTGGATAACTTACATGTTTGTTTTACATACAATATTATTTATTATATTAGCTATATCTTCGCAACGTTAAACGGGTTTTGGTAAACGATATCTTCGACCGCACTTTCAGTATGATGTAGAAATTCGAATAAGTACTATTAAAATTCGTCCTTACCTATGAAATAACCGATGTGTTAACCGATTTTGACTAATGAGAATTAGCTATTGATCTGTTAGTGAACGACTAGCTCAGTTCGAACCGAGCTCGAGTGGGAGAGGGTTTTGTGTTGTGAATATATTAAAAAAGTAAAATGTTTCGTCGTATTCCGGCTGGGCTTTCTTTCTTCTTTCTTTCTTCTTCTTTCTTTCTTTCTTCTTCTTCTTTCTTCTCATTTCTTGGCCGACAGCAAGCAAGACCAACTACATAGCGAATACCATAATATTGCATGATAATAACTAAACGAGTATTTTTATACATTGCGCCATACAAAAATTTCGAACGTAGAGTCTGGTAGGGTAGTATAACTCGTAAAAATGTCGCATACGTCAATACATTTTGAAATACGGTAATGGAAATACGAAATAAAACAGAAAGCAAAGTATGATTAGTGAGTGCCGTACGTCCCATTGTCGGGCTTTACTGCTGTGCGCTATTGCGCCATATATTATCTATACAAACGAAATATTTTAATATTCAGCACCGCTGAGTATTTTTCTATCACGAATATGTTTCAGCTTCCTTGAATCTTTAGAATATATGTAATCTATATATATCATCTATAGAATCTTTGAGTTCACAGCGATGTATTTTGTTGAAATGTTAAATGAATTCAGAAAATTCTTGGGTATCCCATAGAACTATTATAAAAGAAACTCTGGTTGTCTGTATGAACGCGATAATCTTTACAGGCACAATTTTTACAATGTTTAAATGCAGCTCACGTTAAGTAAATCGAGAGCGGATTACTAATATTTATATAAAATTAACCATATACCAACAACAACTCGATCTGTTTATAATATTCTCTTTAAAAAAAATAACAGCCCGTCATTGTGTGCTGTTCACAGACTTATTATTTCTCATTCAGAAATCATTTAACATGGAAAGAACCAGCTAAAAAAGGCATGTACGGCAGAGCAACCGCACTGCAATCAGAAAGGTAATAGGAAATGTCTGGTTAGCGTACAAAATTGGCGCAATATGAGAGAGCGGATGTGAGTATCATGGACAACAAAGAACGCTCGTATTGTCGATTTGCGAAGCAGAATGGCGGTGTATCAAAACAAAAAAAATGTTTTGTTACTTGGATAATAATTGCTGCTGGTTTTTGAATAATATTGTTTATTTATTAATGATTATGAAGCGCTCGTAGCATTGAGCACCTGTGTCCATCATAATTATAATTAGTGATCTATCAACCATAGTCGCGGTCAATAGTCTGATGAGTGACCGCAAATGGCAAAATTTCATGAGCGTTTCCGTGCTTCGTAGAGCACGTTGAGCTCCCGAAGCGGATTGTTATAGTTAAATAGTAGGCACTAAGCCTTTGAGAGGCATAAAAATTTTAGTTATTTACCAATCCGAATAACAGGTCTAGTGAATCACGAGAACTCGTCTTTCTTTCTAATGGATTGAAGGCAATGATTATAAACTAAAAGGGGATCAATTTAAATGATTAAAATCACAAGAACCTATAATCGTCTCACGGCTAAAAATGGTAGTACTGGCTACGCGTGGGTTGGCTCATTTCAGAGAACCTTAGAAAGTTCTACAGATTGTCAGATTTAAAGTTTTTCTCGCAATTTTGTGCTTCACTACTAATTATTTTTATGATAATTATGGCCAATAGAGCTCACAGGCACGGTAAGTGGTCTCCGCACCCATCTCAATCCATAATATCTTAACTTATTTCTATCAAACATGTTACATAACTTACAAGAATTACAAGTGCGTCCAAAATTTGAACGAAAATCCATCAAACGGGAGACTAATTTTCAAACACTTGATAACTTGTTCTCTCTCCTCAACAATTAGGTCGCTCTCAAACGGCTATCAGTGCTTGAAAATAAATATAATCAAAATAACTTTCATGTATTGAATATACACAACAACAAAATTAGTTTAAAACTGGAACACTTTTAAATTTACTGTTATCTACATGTTGCTAACATTCCAATACCCATTTAAATTACAAAAGCCGGCTTAATTATTCGGCCCGCATATACCCTCTTCATTATTAGACCAATGAGCTTAAACGTCGAACTCGAAGCAATAACTAAAACTAAACGTGTTTGTAACAAGTTGTTTGTTGTGATATCAGCGCCGTGCCAAGTGTTTCTGCGCACACTCGCCGCAAACTTATCCCGCTTGTAATGGAACTTCGTGTGAGGTGAATGTCGAAGGACGAAGTTCTGTTAATTTTGAAACAAGTCAACAAACAAAGGGACAAGCTTATCAATTGTAATACATGCTCATGTAGTTGCAGTTATCATTTACAAATTATCAACTTATTCGTGGTAATATTTTCCTGTAAATAGTTAGAATGTTAGTTAATTGGATTTTGAAAAGTTTTTTGAAATTTTTTAAAAGTTGAGCAAATGGCTTACTGATTTTGATTGAAAATAAAACTTTATCTAAAAGGAATTTAATAAAGCTGTACTTACCTCGCTCAGTAACCCTAATTATAGCGAAGTGGAAAATATCTGAGAGAGTATGTAGCAACACACACACACACAGACACACACGCACGCACGCACACACACGGACGCACGCAAATGTACTGAACAGCACACAATTACAATATTAACTATTCTTAAATTCTATTCTTAAATTGGACAACAGTTTCATTAAATGGAAGAAGACGCTGGTCCTTGAAACATAGTTTCGACTAGCTCAGGGACCAAAAGATTCACAATTATCATGTAAATGTTTTGGTTTTGCAATAAAGAATTATTATTATAATTATTTGTTGTTTAAAAACTTATATTACAGGTCACGTTTTTAATATCTGGCATCTCAAAACTTATTTCTCAGGAGTTTTGGTGTACTCCTCACATTGTCGTTTCCGTTATAATATGACTCTCAAGTACAAATCTTGCTACTATTACTTGCTAAGATTCTCATCCAAGGCAGATATTTTTTGACAGTTTATGTCAGACAACTGTTGGTTCCTGGATTTTAGGTGTTAGTGATCACTCATTTACGTATGTGTAAGACACTTGCATTCAGTAAATCCTATGGCGGCGAGAGTATATAAGTCTTTATTTAATTTTAAATAATTTATTTATATTCTAAATAGGTCACAAAAAATTTAGACTCAAACCCATTTCCCTCCTCCAATTGGTTATCGAAAAGTACAGTCATTAAGCTGTAGCGATGTACAAGTTAATGCGAGTGCGGAAAGTAAATCAGCTAAAATAAATGTACGGCATCAGTCAACAGGCGGACCAGGGGTTACTCGGCCGCCGTTAGTGGTCGAGGCCTACTGCTATAAATCTCTTCACCGCCTTGAGAACGGGTGGTACAACTGGTCACTGATATGTTTTGTTTTAAATTACTGTTATTCAACTCATTGTCCGTGTCCCTTTTCTCCTATATTTAACTAAGAACACTTATTTTTATTGTTTTATTGAAATTGGTACTCGATGTGCGACCTGTACTAATACGAATTATAAAGAAAGAATGCGAATTTTGTGAGTTTGTATATAAGCGGAAGGTAATCTCCGGAACCGCTTTATTCACTCGAAAAAATATTTTATCATTTGGATAAACATATGTTATATATTTTTTGTTTATATACATATGTACCTATAATAAATAATTGTTTCTTCTGAACGTAATCGGGACGGGCCGCTAGTATACAATATTTTTATTATAAAAACATCAATATTATTTGTTACCCGGCGATCGTCTATAGTATTATTTCATATGTGTTATCTGTAGAACGAAAATTGACATTTCAGCAACGCTATGATCTATATGAAGCCAAAGTCTAAAACCTAAACCTGCACCTAAGATTAAACCTATCAAAGCCTTTTAAAAAGAGTTTCAATAACTTGTTTCTCGCCCAGCATTTAGTTAATGGTGTCTTAAGTGTTTTGAATGTCCATGGCCATAACATGTACATGGGGCATTGATCACTTCCGATCAGGTAACCTGTCTCCATGCCTACTGAATTTATAATAATGTGTTATGCTAATTACGATATTTAATCCAAATCGTATATTTGCAGCAAAAGATTTTACGAGAAATCTAAAACCAACTTATAACATATACATCCAATGCATATAGTAATAAAAGGCAAACACCACTTTTAAATATTAACTTACGCTTAGATGCTCCGCTTATAAAGGTATTTCCGGGCTTTGATCTCGTACAAAACCTACAAATGAATGTGTGATCTGAGTGTAGAGAGGAATCCATTCGTCAGAGTATTTGCCTCCACATAATGGTAGATGCGCAGACGGGATTATAAACGTACCGTGCGTCAGGGCTTATGTCCACGGTATGGCGACACGGAAATCACCAAACTGACGTTTTTTTTGTAAGAGGTATCTTTAAAATATATTCGGACTGGCTAGGGAAAGATTCCTGTTTTGTGACTATTCTACTAAATATAACCCTCTTGGCAACCATCCAATGCTTAGGCAATCCAATGCAAAGGCTTAGCGATTTCATATGAACGCACCTATGATGATGATTTCGCCGTAAATAACTTTGTCTATTATTTTACATGTAGCAGTTTCTCACATACATTTGTATTGAAAGTGAAGAGCAGTAAAAAGTAAGTAAAAAGTAAATTTCGATATAGGAGTATTACAAGATTACGCCTCTTGCGTTCCAAAAAATTGGCAGCTTAGTTGCCAGGTAATATTATATTATATATAATATTTGTCATATTTGTAATTACCAAATAATAACTTTTTTTTATTAAATATTGTGTAAACCATATGGAGAGCCTCCCAGTACACCCACATTCAAACGAAAAATCGTTATAAAATGTTTTGAGTTATTTTTGGTAAAAATTAATTTATAGACTGAATTAAAATCATAAAACAGTAAGTACGTGTGGTAGCTACTTAATTACATATGCTTAATATCATTACAAAACATTCTGACAGGCTCCAAATTTTTATAGGATCTGCCGAGCCTTGAGTAACGCTTTTTAAGTTCCTATTTATTCAGAACCATATAACATTATAAAATTATAACAAATACAGTTAAAAAATTGTATTCATGTATGGTATCTATTTTGTATTTGTGAGCAATAAAGAACTGCTTACTCAATTTTTTTTTTTAGAAATGTTTTCGTCTTCTATAGTTTTAATTATAGACATTTATCTGGTTTTAGTAGTAATGTCGTCGCGTCGGTAAAATATTAGATACTGTGGACATGAAGTCCTACGCGGCGAGCGC
Organism: Megathymus violae; assembly: GCA_003671415.1. Taxonomy (NCBI): domain Eukaryota; kingdom Metazoa; phylum Arthropoda; class Insecta; order Lepidoptera; family Hesperiidae; genus Megathymus; species Megathymus violae. Next base: position 7,766,099 of record PDGT01000010.1, read on the forward strand.
ATTCAGACCGCCGGCTGCGCTGTTCCCGCTGCGTGTACCGCAAACAACTTTTCTCCATACTTTTAATTTCAGGGAGGTCGCACAGAACGTATAATATTAAAATAATATCAACTATATTTAGATTAAAATCATAGATAAATTAAATTACTAAGAACATGCATATATGAGTTATGATTACATAGTTGAGTATGCTTTGGCATGTTAAGTCGAAACTCCTGAGATGACTGATTTAATATGTGGAGTTTAGTTGAATGTTGGATGGTTATATAAATTAAAAAAATAAAATGTATTATTATTGTTTATTAATAACTTATACAACATGTGTTACTGTTAATGGCAAAATAATGTTATTGCAATCGAACAAACATAAAATAACAATTATTTTATTAGTTAATTTTGATACAATCAACAATTAGAATTTATGATAATATATTATATCTTTAATTCTCCTTTCCTTTATGATAGTATGATAAGAAATAAAAGTGTATATCTATTATTGAGATCATCACGCATCGCGCAGCCTGCGGTACCATTATTGTTAATCACCGTACAAAGGGTTTTACATTAGATAATCTAGCTTAACTAAAGTTATAACAACCGTTTTTCTATTTAAAATATTTATTTCTAATGTTATTCTGTAAAAACAGTCACCCAATCTAAGCATGAGCAACATAATGGATAACAGCGTATTAGGGTTGTGGGGCAATAAAACAAGTTTCCTATGTTTTATCAAACTTTATTAAATGTAGGCGTTTAAACAGTAAGTAGTATCATGTAATGGTAGTAAGTCCCTTACAAAACATTAAGGCCCAGTTAACTTGAACTCGTAGCCCAAAAATATGACTGGTGCTGTCGACTCTTTTACCTGGTACAATTATTCTCAATACATTCATAGCGCCAACTAAACAGGTAAGTACAGTTGTGTAGTTGTATTACGTCTTTTGTCCGTCGCCATGCGCAAGGGACCGGAAGAGGAAGCGGTTTATCTATGCTCCGGAACTCGAGAAAACGTAAGCTCGCTCCGGACTGCGCTGCATTTCTTTAGGCTTCACATTATTACTAAGATCCAAACTATTTCTTGGTTTGTGTTTTATAAACAAACTAACAGTCGTATTCGACTTTCTTCGGGTGTTGTTGCAGTGTTATACACGGTGTGGGGAATGATATACCTACTATTTATTTTATACATTACAGATGTTATGACTCACAATTAAGAATTGGCAATTCTTAATGTGCTCATTTTATTAGCTTAAAGATTGACGTTTACTTACGACTGATTGTAACCCTGGTTCAAAACAATTCAGTTCACCACTGATTACACCGTAATAAGATATTTATAAAAAATTTGCGGCCCCGTCCGACTTCGTTCGGGTTGGACTATTAAATATATATGCATGATTATTAAAAATTTCTCATGTGATACAATACAATACACTTTATTGTACACCAAAAGAAAGAAAACAGAAAACACGGTGTAAACTATAGGCGATGTCTCTTATGTAGATATATATGGTCGGCAAATGAATCTTCCTAATTTTGGTTGTATGCCACATCTTATTTATGTGTTTGTCATCCATAAGGAACCATAATGTGGAAGTGTGTGTATTGTATGCATGGCATGAATGAAAGTTATAAGTTGAGCGCAACATCACAACAAAAAATACAATCACATAGCTATTTGTCTGTCCACGCTCGCAAGGAACTGGAAGAGGAAGCTTTTTATCTGTGATCCGGAACTCAGAAATACGTTAGCTTTGTATGTCGCTCCACATTCCTTTACATATCACAATCTAATCGCATCCGATAAACAAATAATACAACAACAATACGTTTACATAAAAGTAATGATTTTAGCATTAGTAAAATTATTTTAAAAAGTGTAATGTCTCATTCAGTGCCTGATTATCGAAGTCATGTAAAAATTACAAATAAATTGTATCACTGAGTATACTTTTAAAAATGCTTCATTATGATCTACCTAGTTCAAGATTTTATGAAATATTTTTTTTTTAACTTTCTTAGTCGTGTTTTACTTTCTTAGGTTGTTGTTCATGTGGTGTATAAGATAGATAGTTTTTGGGAGATTTTCATATAAGAGACATACTGAAGCTTTCTAAAACACCATTCCTAAAATACCACATCAAAAAATTACACACATAATTCCCTAATGAACTACTAATGTAGCAATCGAATTCATTTGCCAATTTCAGTTTAATATACATGTAAGTAGGTTTATAAAATTAAAAAGACCCTACAAATAAATTTGGGCTGCTAATTATGTTGTATATGGACCAGCATACGAACTACGATATCCCCTACCTGTCGTAAGAGGCGACTAAAAGGGGACTTCTAGGGTTGCGGGCGGTAAGAGTGGAAGTTCGAACTGTCCGACTAGCGACCCCGGGAAGGTGAACATTATGTGTGGCCGCGAACCATCGTTAAGATCGGATGGTACGGGACGGCACATGTTGTCCCTCCTGGGCAGAGCCCGATAGGAGCACTACGCTCAGAGGACTCCGTTTGCGTTCCTATGGAGATCCCGGAGTCCTCTAGTTAGCACTGAGGAAGGTCACCGGGGGAGGGGGGGGATTTAGTACGGTAAATATCCCACATGAGCCGGCGTTGCTCTCACGACACCGGGTACCTTTTGTAGGTGTCCCCCTCGAAAACAAAAAAAAGTATTTTTTTTTGTTAATAGCCGACAAAACAGCAGACGAGCCACCAGATGGTAAGTGGTCACCGTCGCATAGGCATCCATAGGGACATCAGCAAAACCAAAGGTATCACTAATGCGTTGTCGGCCAGGAAATGAGAAGGTATGAAAAAAAGAACTGGCCCTCAAGCCCCCAGCCGGAACACGACGAGTCGTCTGGCGGCTGACTCAAGCAGGAGGGTGGTAGCTAGCCAGGCAGGCTTCACGGAAAGATAATAATACCAATAATATTAATGGCTTAATAATAATACTGATAATATAATTTTTACGCGAAGCCCAGCAAGCAGGCTGACTTCTGTCGCCTCTAACGTCACCCTGTTTTGCCAGCATGGGATTGGGGGAGTATTCTTAGCTGCCTCAATACGGCCAAATATGTTGTAAGTGGACAATACCCGAAACTCTTTTCATTTTAAAACGAGATCTTAACAATGGAGCCAAAAGGGCTTGTAACAATTATAATAAAAAGGTATAAGAACATTGTAAGGTCATGATTTTAATCGAGTAATTTACGAAGAGTAACATTCTAAAAATACAATTAAATTGAACACCTAGTGTGCTCATATATATATATCTAAATGTAGTCTATTTAATCTCAATGTAACGAGCTTGTGGCAACTGAGACGACAAATGTCAGGGGATAGCATTCGAGCATTCACAACAAGATGTCATGAGCCATATATCTTGTTCTGTTACTAACCGCAATCCTCTGTCGTCTTCTATGTACGTTTAGCTTCCTGAATGCTAATTTTTAATGCTAAGTATTCGTGTAATTTCTGTTAATGTTCTGTTAATATTCTCTGTTCATGTTTACTCACTCGTGTAATTTCCGATATAGTTAAGTTATGATTTGAGAGTAGCAGCATACATACATATGTAGTTCGGTTGATGAGTATTAGTTTACTACATCTTCGGCTGCATCTAAATTAGCGGAACGTAGCGTGGCGTGACGGATGCAGTCGCGGCTGTAATTATGCTTACTAACATATCGCCTTGGTACTTATTTTTATCTGATTCAGAGTGGTTGCGGAAAGTCATAAATGCAGGTATATACGAGCTCAGTCTATACTAATATTACAAAGAGAGAATGCTAATTTTGTGAGTTTGTAGTCTCCGGAACCACGGCGTCAGTTTGAAAAATTATTTTAATTTGAAAAATATATTATTCCGAAGAGACATAGCATGAATTATATAAAACAAATTAATTTTCTGTCAAAGAATTTGTGGGTTATGAATGGAATTACATCTAGATTACATCTAAATAGTTTAAAATTTTAGTTCAACGTTCAATTTTAGCAGACCATTAAGACATATATAACAAAATATAGGAATGCTCATATGAAATGAACCGAGTACACTATTGTGTCGGATCGTAGAACGCGACGACCATCCCCGCCTTGATATAATCGCAATCGCCTAGTGTAGACAGGTTTTTATTAAATATATGAAAACTGATGTGATGCTAGTGGGTGATGTCATGCCATGATACACATGAAACTATTTTCATCTTAAACGATCTCGACAATCGCTCAAAGTGAGCATATCTAAGTCTATCATTATAAATTGACTAGCTCGTACATCTATTTCTGTCAATATAGTTCCCCTATTGAGTTTACACATAATGCGTGATTGCAAAGTCACAAGAGCACCCAAATTGCGCTGTTTAAACGAAGAAAGAATTAATTCGTTTTACACAATTTTAATCACACTTTTTGTTTGAAATTTAGATCGTATAAAAATTTTATGTATAGTACGGTAGTAGAAGCAAAAAAAGGAACCTACGCATACACTAACGTGTTTACTGAAAACCTAAATTATGAAATGGTTTTGAATTTAAATTCATACATTATTTAAAAAACTGCGTATCTAGTTCAATTATCATCAATTTCTCCATACATGTTTAGAATATGGCTCATCAAGAGCTGAGTCAATTTACCGAGGCGCGGTCATTACATACTGATGCGAAAGGTCAGTTTTGTTGTTACAAAAAAATATGGGAATCAACACACTGACTTATTTATTACCTAATTAACTTAAATAGGTAAATATCTATAAAATAAATCAATTAGTTCCTGATTAGGTGTATTTGAATATATAAATAGTTATTAGTGATAATAATAGTGATAATAAGTTATCGGATACTATTTGTCACACGTAGATCGTAAATTTTTATTTTTATTTAAGATTACTATTATTATTTATTTTCCTTATTATCAAAATACGAAAAGAGTGCAGAAACTTTCGCTTAAAATAGTTAAGTGTTATATGCTTATGCAAAATCAGCTAAATGCAGTAATCTAACGGTAAAGCGAAACGGGTATGCATTCAGAACACAGGCCGTCAAGTGTTAAGTCAACCCGCCATCGGGCCCTGTTTGATTATGTGAATACGAAAGGCCAACACTGCCACATAGTAAATAAATGAATAGCAGAATTATTTCCTTTTGAGCTGTCATTTAATTTACTGTCATTATTCCTTGAAATATACATTGAAACACTCGATGAAACATCTAATTTAAGCAGTCGTAATATAGTCACTTGAATCACCTTCTTCCTTGTCGTCTTCCTCACGGGAGACTCCAATCCTGTGCGTGTACCTGTAATTATTGAACTGTGATTGCGACTTTGAAAATGATTTAAGTTTTAAAACTTTTCCTATAAAAATTTAGGACAGGACATTATTAATTATTTTAAAACATTCACAAATCATGCAACCTTAGAATATCATTCTATACCTTAGCTGCGCTCTGCTATCTAAGAGGAAAATTAGACGAAAGCTGACCTGTCTCTGTGGTTGTGTAATCAGAGCGGGTGCAAATAAATGGAGGTAGTTAGTCTAACGCCGCAGCGGGCAGTCTCCGCGATTTATGTGTGAACAGCGACCTGGGTGTTGCTCCTTCACTAAACTAAACGTAAGCCTACATGACATCGATATGTAAACAGGAAACGACTAAGAGAACATTGAATACTACGGGAGAATGACATGCACCGTATATTTTTATGTAATTGTAATAAATAAAAATAATAATAAGCACTCACAATCACACCCTCCGCACTAGTATTGGCTGACAAACAGAATACAATACAAATGGATGCCCAAGGCACAAGTACAAACATTTATCGGTCAATTAAATATTCGACCCGAGATCCAGAGATTGTCCGATAGGGTCACTAAGAAACGAGCCACGGACTAGTCCAACAAATAGAAAACTTTTATACCAAACAGATGCAATACAATAATAATGAAAATCCGTTCATTTTTATTGGCTGTCCATAACTTCTCGTTATATATGTCAATCCTGCTGTATGAATACTATGATGTCGTATTAACTTAACACACTTAAGCAAGATTTCATGTTTTAAAATGTCTTTTCATAATATAATTCACATACCTAACTTAGTGGATTCTATACTGGCTTGCTGGTATAAAAATGATACTGTTTCAAAGGTTTTTATCTAAAACTTCTTAATGACTTTTATTTTATCCCCTCCAACAGATAGCTTTCCGTGTTTAAAAACAAAAATAAAATATAGTGTCATATGAGGTCATTAAAAATACTGCAAAATTACTTCGCGAAGGTCACATAAGTTCGTCGACTTCTAATTTAAAGTCCACAAAAGCTAAAAAGATTCTAATCTGTACATATAATAAAATTTAAACTGATCGTTTTGTGTACATGAAGGATATATGAGAAAATATATCATAAGGGGCCTTTATTAACACCATGAAATCCAAAACAATAGTTGATAGAATTTTTTTCGGTTGATCGGTTTTTTGGTTCCTTTGTGCGCGCTAATTTCAAAAACGACTTAACAGATTTCGTTATGGTTTTCACTAATGTATTGCAGTAAGCGTCACTTAATATTTAAATTTCTTTTAATAGCAATCCATAACTAAAAATGTTTATATAAATGTTTATATATATATATATATATATATGTTACAGATAATCAATTTACGCGGGTATTCGACGTCACTTATTTTACAGTGTCGACACACACACCATGTTTGACGTGTTATAGATTACCAGTTGTCTATGCTAACGCATCTGTCAGTAGTGTCTGTGATAGTTTGCCAAGACGCACTTGCCCTCGGAACAGCGCCTACGCCGGACGTGCGCACTGACTGATAAAATTATAATAAAATCATAATGTCAGACGGCGACGGCGGTCATGTAAATGACCATCCATTTGAATCTGCGATATATATATATAATTCATAAAACGAGAAAAACCCAGTTCTAAAACAATACAGGTGCTACTTGTAAGCGTATAGCGTAATTATTCTCAAGTGCAGCGAGAGCAGTTTGCTAGTAATATAATATTTTTATATGAAATCAAATTCACAAGCTTTAAACTTTATTACGAAGCTGTACTAAATCATTTTAAATCCAGATTAGAATTTAAAGGAAAACTCTTCCGTACCCTACTTTTCACGCTATCAAAGAATACGTTGCATAATATGTAAAGGCAAACATACGAAGCTTTAAATAACAAATGGTTAAGATAAATTTCTTGTTTCTTTATGATTTGTGATCTTAATATCAAGTTAAAAATCTGTTGGTAGGAATTATTTTATACTTTTAATTATTAATTAGTATACGTAATAAAATTGATTTAGAATTACACTGTATGCTAGACATATCAGTCTAAATTTACTTTACAATTTATTACATTACAAATGTTTAGTTGGAAAAAGTTTTCATCTGAAAATAACCTGTTAGAAAGCTGTCAATGTACAGTAACATAGTATTCGATTATCCGCAGCTTTTGCAGAACTATTGATATCGGTCCGCCAATTACAAACAAGAGCTGTTGAATGAAAAATGTATTCATTTCATTTTCAAGCTTGAGCAACGTAAATCATACTCTGGATGTAATTGAAATGTCAGTCAATTTTTAAATAGATCTAACATTCGTTTTTTAATTAATAAGTTGTGTGTACTTATTTCTTAACACGGGAATAATATTTAAATTTATGAAACTAGTCAAAAACCCATATAATTCACATATTAAAAACATATTAGAAGGTACGGATTATTTTGAGTACGTAACGAAAGTAAAATCCTTGAAACCAGAACAACTTAATGAACTACGATCATTTCAGTTTTCGTTACCTAGACAAATGCAGCATTGCAACTTGTAAAAATTCCAGTAAAACTAAATGCAATAAAATAAACGACTCATTTTCAGTTAACTTGCTTGAAATGGCTATGCGCCAGTATTAAGTACAGTTTCAATGAAAGTGTGTAGATGAATTATAACTACTAAAAATATAAAATGTTCATGTCATGCTTATTAATGATATCGCACTTGTGACTGCGCAATCTCAGACTATTCTCATAGGATTCTCTGTTCAGGTGTACTTGCCGCTTTTCTAATTACTTACCAACCTGAGTAGCGACGCAAATATATTTTACATATTTTTGGGGTTCAGTAGATTAGTAAAAAAAACGGTACGCTTTTAGGATTAGAATCGTGTCTGCATGTCTGTCTGTTACACCCAATTTCCTTTAATCTACTGAACAGAAAAAAATACATACAGACACATGTAGTGTTCGCTGACTCAAAATGAATGTTTAGTAATTATGATCATGGGGGTTAATTTTTGGGAGTTAATAAGAAAGTAATATAAAAGAGAATGTATGTGTTAATGTATCTTCACATAAAACTCGAGAACCGTTAGCCCAATTAATATGAAAAATTGGATATATGCATGTGGCAGCATTAGAACACAAAAAAATACTACCACTAAACACATTGTTCCCGCATTGGTAAACCGACAAGTTTATTTGTTTTTGCTCAAGATGGCAAAACCAAAAATATTGTATACCAAAGTGCTTTAAAATAACAAAAATCATAAACATTAAAAATGTGTTTTTTATTTACGTATTAAAAATTGTATATTTTTTTAGGAGAGGCAAAGCGCACCGGGCGCCAGCTAGTAAGGAAATAAAAAGAAAAACTTCTGTCTAATGAATCATTTAATCGAACAGAGAAGCTTTTCTGAGGAATACAAATACATCATTTACAATTGCATATATCATTGTATATATAGGTATATATGATTCAAAATTACTTGGATTTAAAAATATGGAATTTTCCAATTCAATGTTTAGTGCAACGATATATTATATAAAGAAGAACACAATTTAAAAAATAGTACTTTCTGATTTCATTTGTAATCATGCCTGGATTAACACTCATAATTTTGCTAAACTTGCTAAACCCATATAAAGTTTGAAGTATATTATCGTTTATTTAGCAATAAAATAATCTTTACAAGGTTTTTAATTAGAGATAACAATCTAAAGTTTTAATTAACAGCGCAATATCCTATTATATAAAATACAATGACCCAATATTAGAATCATGGCAGCTGTTTATTCCCGGCAATTGAACGTCGATGTACCGCACTCTTTGTGATCGGCAATCGACATGGGCGGCAGAGCCTTTGGCAAACATAATAGCACAGCGATGGCACTTGAACGAAACCGACTGAACCGCGAACGAAGATGAAAATGGGTAAATATTAAGTTATTTCACTGTCGATATTGTGCTATACAATCGGAAAGGCTCCTTTTCAGGATAGACGCAACTATGATTGATATGATGATAATTCTAGAGCACTACAGCTAGTTACATTTAATATACGAGTAAATCTTTTTTATATACATATCTCGTGATTTATGTAAGCTGACGTTCATGATATGACCAGTTGACGTAGTATGACGATGGAGATTGTGTATAACATATCTAGCATATGTAACAATTCTACAGTGAACAGACATCAAGAATCGTTTATTAAAAAAGTACCGGTATACATTATTTCAGCAACTTATGAAACATATTTATTTTTCGTAACAAACAACATATTTCTTCCTGGATTGAGAAGTTTTCTATAAAAATGAAATATTCTTACAATCCGGCATGAATTATCGGGTTTTTCCGCCAAAGGAAATCATCTGGACTGGTTCCCACATATTCTTAAAACAGGTTTATTCATGGGTTCACGAGATACGTGTTTTAAAATCCTTTTCGTTATAAATTATTCTAAGCTGCTGAGTGCGAGTGAAGGAATTATCTGTTACAGACTGCTTTTGCGGCGGTTAACAAAAATACTGTTGTGTGAGAACTCCTTTATTGCGAACGGATTTAAAATATCTTTCTTACGAATACCTCCCTCTTAAATTATAAAAACAAGAAACTTTTAGTCGAATGACTATTTTTACAAAATTTAATTGAAGTGATCATTCTTTAAAGTAACTATAAAAGCATCAGCATATACAGTGGTTCATTCATGCAGGTCTTTGTAAATGTATTCTTCCTACTCATAAAATGGATAAGACACCTTATTCATACATTTAAAACATTTAAACATCACAAGCATGTTACAATTTTTCTTTATCAAAATTGGTAGAGTCAATTAAGGAAGTTGTGTTATCATGAATCCATATTTCGCTTCATAATATTTTTTCATAGTCTAAAAAGTTAAATAAGCATGCGGGCTGCCTAATAGTAAGTAATTTTCGTTACTTATTTAGTGCACCAGAAGAGCAGTCGACACTGTAGCGCCGCTAACTCAGAAAATATATTTTTTATAAAACCTACGAGCAAAAAAAATTTATGAGCACCTTCATTTAAATTAGGTGTTCATTCAATCATATCTATACATATAAACAAAACTGATCGCTTTCTGTACATGAACGATATGTGAGAAAAAACATTATTAGGAGCCTATATCAACGCAATATAACACAAAACAATAGTTGTTAGAATTTTTGTCTCTTTGTCTGTGTCAAACTAACGGTTCTCGCTAATCTCAGAAACGGCCTTACCGCTTTCGTTCTGGTTTTTACTAATATACGAGTATAGCAGTAAGCGTCACTTAATACTTTAAGATTGTTTCTTCGCAATCTGTCCATAAATAAAAAAGTTATAAATGAATTTAAAATTATGCAGGTACTATTTCTTAGCGTAAGGCGTAGTTTTCCCGAAGCGAAGCGAGTCAATACTAAGCAGTGACAGCCCAGTTTGTTCGTAAATCTCCCACACTATGGGTGGGGAAGGAAAATCAAATCCTGAATGCACTTCCGATTTTCAAATTTCTTATGCATTAAATATTAATTATCGATAGTTTCATTGAAGAAAAACATTATTAGGTAACCTGTATATCTGAGAGTTCTAAACCCGTATATTTGAGAGTTTTTACACTGTGTTCTCAAAGGTGTAAGGAATTGGCAACCCGGGGCTAGCCACCCTAACCACGTAACCATGTCAACATTCCGGAGTGAATATTTATTTATAATGCAATCATATAGAACTTTTCTTGTTTCCATTAGCGAACAGATCACAATCACATCAACGTGATTATGATACAGTGGTATAGCACCCATCTTCAACAATGTTACATGCTCTTAGAAAATATCGAGTTCATTTCCGCACATCGATCATAAAGTGACGTGAGTAGGACCCTCTCATTCTGATAGATCGCAGACGTATTGCACCGATCTTAGGATTTTTGTGTGACATTAAACATATTATGTGAGTGTGAAGCTTAAATTTATGACCTTTATATTTTTATTAAACTTCTCAGTGTCTATACCATCATAGACCTGACCCTTTAAGTTAGTTCAGTTACAATGTGCCCCGAAACAAAATTTAGGATGTATATTAGATACACCTCTTCAAGTTCCCCAACGTTGAAAAGTAATTCAGTGATATATTTATTAAGAACTTAATTGTCACACCGAGAACTAGGTTATGACAAGGGACGAGCCTAATGCCTAATGGCTTTCTCTGCCACTCAACCCATGGCGATAGTGAGTGTTTGTGGTACATGACAAACCAAATAAATAACCGTAAAATATACATACGTACGCATGAACTAACAATACATAATTATATCATATAGATATATAAAAAAACATTAAAAATAGATACAAGGTGTAGTCATCAGGTATAATGAATGAAATTGTTATTGTAAAATAAGTTGATCTAAAAGTTGTAATAAAAATATGTTGAGAAAAAGAAAAATAAAAACTGTCATTAGATGTCAGAAAAGGAAACTAAGGAAAATTAATATAGTTTTAATCTAAAATTACATTAAATGTGGTAATTATAAAATATAAGTATTTAAGGATATAATAAATAACTACACAGAATTAAATGACTGATTCCAAGATTACAGATGAAAGCTTCTCACTCTAGTTGATGCAGAGGCATTACATGTTAATCATGGCGTCTATGCCTATGCCTAAAATACTTCTACTAAACTTAGTACTATAGATGTCCTGTATCATTTACACTGTAATTTCAAATTGTTTCTGTGATGCACTATAGAAAACAATCTACTCGTAAGGCGAAGACGAGTAGAATGACTAATTGACTAATCTATACAAATAATAAAATTCTAACTGATCACTTTCTGTTCATGAAGCATATAATTATGAGATAAACTATTATTAGGGGCCTTTATTAACGCAACAAAACCCAAAACAATAATTGTTAGAATTTTTGTCTTTGTTTTTGCGTTTGTTCGTCGTAATGCCAGAAACATCTTAACCGATTTCGTTACGGTTTTCACTTATGTACTATAGTAAGCATCACTTAATATTTAAAGTTCGTTTCGTTGTAATCCGTTTATAAATAAGAAAAGTTATAAAGAAAAAAACCCAGTGCTAAAACAATACATATGCTATTTCTTAGCGGAAAGCATAGTTTTTCTGAAGCGAAACGAAGGCAGTTTGCTAGTACAAAATATTATTGAATGAATGTATATGTTCTACAACCAGTTTCTAATTATGTGTACAATTGAACAGTTGAAATTTACATTTAAAATTATTTTCTTAGATTGGTATAGAGGTATGAACTCATAGAATTGTCTTATAAAGCTTCCTTGGCAGCACAAAACGCTAAAAATGAAAGTATTTGACGTAGATGTAGCGGGTACTGCGACCCTCACTCTGTTTCAATTTCACGGAGCATTTGCCGGCCTTTAAGGATGCCCCAAGGTGTCATCTCTCTGAGACCTACACAGACTTATATTGACATTGTTTCTTTACTTGGTAATATTTAAGCAAAGTATTTGTATATCTACAGAACATTTTGAAGAGTATAATTTACTAAGCATCTTGTCCCAATTTTTTTTTCCCAATTGTGTTTTTGAAGTTCATTAATGAATGATGAATGATGATCTAAAGTTGAACATATCACATCTGTGCAAACAAAAGTAATTTCGATACGATATTTTGAAAAAACCTAATGTTACGAGTTTATTGAAATAACTGCAATTCCAACAACTCTTGATTACAAAAAAGCTATTTAGCGTTATTTGACTTTGTATTTATGGAAATATTCGGGATTACCGTAATACGGAAAAATAATACTGGTTAATACATGACTGTTTACAAATTTATAAAACCATAAACAGTCCCTTGATAAAAAACGGTTCCTTAAAGAGCAAAGGACGTTCTTAACAATAAATTCTTCTAAAAATATTATGGATGATTCGACCCTACGCGAAACCTTTGCTCTTTCCCACGCTTTTCATCACTCAAACTGTCTAAATCACATATCATCCCATTGAACTACCATCGTCGCTCACTTCGACGGGTCTAGTGGATCTTTCATATTGTATTTCTTATAAGTTACAATAGATTGTATCTTGAGATTTTGTTAGAACACCTGTTATATAACCTATATTAATGTATTTTTAATTATGTCGAGAAAGAGGGTAAAACAATTTATAATTAAGCTATATTCATTTGGCAACCTAATGCAAAGACATGCCCTTTTCTTTGGGAACCCCATAGCCCAGTAGGTAGTGACCCTGCCTGCCGAGCGAGGGTTCCCGGGTTGGTTCCCGGTCGGGGCAGTCATTTATGTGACAGATAAATGTTTGTTCTCGGGTCATTGGTGCTTGTAATATCATATTTGTGTTTCTCACACACACATGTGTTACAATAAACATGTTTTATCAGTTTTGTGTAATCATATGCACGCATATAAAATTGTTTTATGTATTACTTAATACTTTTACTGTATATTCATATAGCTAAATAGTAAATTTATAAGTTTTTATGTTAATAGCCGACAAAGGACCAGAGGAGCCACCTGATAATAAGTGGTCACCATTGCCCATGGATATCAGAAAGACCAAAGAAAGACCAAATCACTGATGCTTTGTCAGCCAGGAAATGAGAAGGTATGAAGGAAAGTCCTGGTTCTCAAGCTCCCAGCCGGAACACGACGAGTTGTTTGGCGGCTGACTCAAGCAGGAGGGTGGTAGCTAACCAAACTTAATGGAAAGATAATAATACCAATAATAACATTAATGACTTAATAATAATATTGATAATATAATCGTTACGCGAAGCCCTACTACCAAGCAGGCTGGCTTCTGTCGCCTCCTACGACACCCTGTTCTACCAGCATGGGCTTAGGGGGAGTAATCTAGGCCACCCCAATACTAACAAAATAAATATCTAACTAAAAATAATAAATAAGTAAAACAAATGAAAAACCATGAATATGAGCAGTAAGTACGTTATTTTATCTATCTTATAATAAAAACTATTGAAATCTCGATCGAACTTGTTTGGAATATCCGTACTGAAAAATTATAAGGCAACATTGTCGTTTATCAGTTTGAATTTATGGACATTTTTAGAATATTGCATAGTATAAACGACGGATCTATATATGTACATTGAAAGTATTTCGTATAAAAAATTTAACTTAGAATATCAGAAATAAGGAGTCAGAGAAAAAGGCTCGTGAATTTTTTAAAACATAGAAAAGCAACGGAGGTGACACAGTAACCCAAATCATAATATTTTACCTTAGTTGTTGTTGATTCTCTACTTTTCTTTACCTTTCGATTTTTGACTGAGAGTTAAAAGAATGTGACGAATTCCTTTGCAAAGAATACGTCTATCAAATTCTAAACATTTTAAAGTTATGAACTTTTTTCTGAATTTACTTTTCGCCCCCAAAGTTATCTTTTAAAATTGGATTTCGGTTATATATGGTCATGTATACGTCCATTTTTAGATCACCTAACTAAAGCATTTAAATTTTCATTTTTAGGACATTTTTTTAGGACATTTTTAGTACAGCCGGACGTAACAGAAGGACAGGACAGGCAGACGCGAGTAATCCTCGCTTTTTTATCGTATATTCGGAACCGAAAACGTAACGGATCACTTTTTTTCCGAAAAAATAACTACTAATAAAAGCCAATATTGATATTAGTTTGTACTTGAATGTACAATATAAATCACACTTTTATAAGTTTTGATGGGTAATAAAATATTGCGCGAGTGTAGTGTAGCGTATGTAGTTTGAAGCATAATACAGCTAAGCTTGGTTTTACTTGAAAGTATCTCGGATAAAACCACTCGAGGATATGTTCTACGACAAACCGTCCAACGATTTTGTGAACTTTTCTCTCTTGTGTTGTACACAAGTCACGATTTTCTTTGTTTTAGTTATGGTAAAGAGTTTACTGTTCATGATACATTCGATGCATTTTTAAATCGAAAAAATCTTTTAAGGTGTGCACGTTATGTATGTAGCTGATACAAATTAGTATATTGTGTTTTTCACTTCACACTAAAGCTGTTTTTACTATTTGCCTGCATTGTAGCTAGATTATAATTAAAAAAAACACCACGTGTTAAAACTTATGTACAAACGTAACATTGCTTCCTTATTATTTCAGCCACAAGTATTTCAAATTTATCTATTCAAATTAACGTCTGTTTTCGTCAATGGCAAACCTATCCCATAAACCGATCAACTATCAACTCGCCTAAATCAGGGTTTTTACTGATATCGTAAAATTCCTTGAAGAAATGTTAAGTGCTTTGAATTTTCAAATAGTTCTCTACGTACATAGTTCTGTAAATGGTTATTTTTTTTTGATGTTTGTATTACTTAATATGTTTTTTTATATTATTTCAACTAAACACTACAATTTAAAAAATATATATTTCCGTCACTTATAGGTACTTATTATTACTTATTAGAAGCCTTTATGTCATAGGTATATTTGATATTTTTAATAGTCTAATTTTCCCTTAAATTAATCCCGAAAAATACAATTATTTTATTTATGGTATTCGTTTATCACCTGACACTTGACTCTGATTTGCACCAGTTGTTTCATTCAGCACAATAAGTTAAAATTAAAAGTTTAAAATATACTGACACACAGAAATCAGAACGCTAAAACTTATATGTTAAGTATTCGTACAAATTTTGTTTTCCCATTTACTTTAACGTGTTAGAAATATTGGCACGAAGACGGTAGAGTACACAATTTCACTTCATCCTCGGCCAGTGTCTGAGTGCAAAGGCGTGTCGACTTGGCGGGCAGACGCCGGCCTCCGTGAAAATTCAGCGTGCGCCGGAAAATATGGCCGCTGATGGAACCTTAATGTTTCCGACTTGGCCCGGCAGCGGTCAGCCGCGACAGCCTTTAAACTTAGCGTCGATAAAATTGCGCCTTCACTGACCCAAAACGAGATCTAGCTGTCTTATATGACTTTACTTAGTAATTGCTTTTGAATTCAAAGTATTTTGAAATGGTCATTCAGTCACTTTAGGGGCGTTGAAATTATATTTCAATTTCATTATCCATTGAATAGTGAAAAGATGAAAATAATTAGTGCTCAGGTTAGGGTCAATCTAGTCCGAGTACAAACTGTTTGCGAACTCATTAGTGCAGGAGCGAGCGCCGGACAGACAGATGCGACGTGTGATTGACACTACGGAAATGATTTCGCTCGCCGCCACCTCCGTTATCTCTGAAAAAGCTATCCATCTGTTACGAAATATTATAAGCAAATAAAAAAAAAACATAATTTTACGTACGCATTGTAAAATATAATCAGTAGTTTTAATTTTAGTGTTTATGTTGATTTGATCTTTATGTAACGCAGAAGAGGAACAGAATGTTTTGGGTATAAGGCATCCTATCTTGCGTTCAGGCCAAGCTCCCTTGCTCGTTGCGCGTTCTTCTAACAAATGAATGACTTAATGGCACCAGACCGTAAGTTGCCGGGCTCTGCACTATACATTATAAATCCTTCAGCACTCAAGCAAGATTAAAGCTCTTTAAACTACCATACTTGCTATCACTCTCCTTCTAAAATCAACCAATGGCACGTGTCAGTTGCAAAATAAGAGAGTTAGTTAACAGGGATATTCTAAAATTTCTGTTAAACCTATGTCGTTGACGTCCATGTTTTTTTATATTTAAAGACAACAAAACACAAGCGGCGAAAAGCAGTCACCAATGTCTGTTTACATAAGTAACATTAGGAGCGTGCGTCATCTCCATATTCCGAACAACACTAAAGTAAATACACGAACTTAACAAACAACAAAGACAAAAATATCAACAATAAAGCCTGTTAACTAAAATTTATAATAATTTGGTCAGCGAGGTTCAGTAAAGTATCTTTTATAATTGTTCGCACTGGAAGGTCGCCTGTTAAGTGATTGTAATTCTTCACCTGTAGCGTTCTGGTTCTCAACGCAAAGCGCCGCTTTCTGCGCTTTCCTTGTAATATATGTGTTTCTTTCTATACAACTTTTTACGCTAGCAATTATTCTTGTGCATACGTAGTTCCGTTAAGGAACACAATATTTCTTTGGACCAAACAAATAGCGGTCGAGCGTTAGTTTGATTGGGGGCTGTTTGTTGCCTTTACAAAGAACATTAGTGCGCGTATCCCCATCACCGCTCAGCGGTTTACTACTAGTGTGAGTCCATGAACGTATAGATATCTCGATTCAGAGATACTCAGGGGATATACGGCTTGTTTTGAGGGAATACAGCGATAAATGCATGTTTTTTCTTATTAGTTACTATAAATACTATTGTATAACAATATTCGTAATAAATATTTTGAAGGCACTTATCTACTAAGATTACTATAAAAGTAGTGTACTCTCGTATTGAATAAACCCTTTAGCGACTCCTGCAGTAGCTTTTACTAATATTATAAAGAGAATTTTGAGATGAGAATTTTGTGAGTTCGTGTGTATGCGAAGGGTAATAATCCCAGGAACCGCGGCACTACGTGACAACTTTTTTACCATTTGAAAGGTACATTATTTTGGATGGTCATAGGCCATATCATGAGTATATTTATAAATTAGCTACGGTCATAATAATAATAATCATGAGCTGTGTCTCAAATTATGTTATTTTCAATATACATTTTTCAACCTATAACTAGGTATATACAACTCCAATAAAGTTGAAACGGGCGGCTAGTTTCAAATTAAATAAATACTAATAAATACTAAATAAGTATTAAATAAATACGTGATACAACAACACATTTATATGAGGTTGTCACGATGAAGTATAACTTGGAAGATATAGAAAATCTATGTAAGAAAAGTATTTTAATAAAAAAACTACTTTCGTACAATATACGAATATATCAAATTTTATTATGTTATCGAAGATTGGCTCAAACTGATTACATAAATATGTTACCGTTAATTCACTATGTATATAATTCAGTATAACACTTACCTCCTACCTTATAATTCAGTTATAACACTTACCTATTACGTATATCCATGTATAAATGTACCTATGTATCAATTAATTACAACTGAAAATATTAGTTTATACGTCAAAAATAATGTGTGGACAAGTTGGAAATAATTTATCCATATTATGTAACCAAAGCGTGAGAATCCCACTAATTACCCACTGTTTTGTCAAACAAACAGGCAAAATGGAATGTTTTTATGAGAATAGTTTCATTCCGCCTTTGTATTGCTTTGACGAGGGTGAGCAATTTAATGTGATTTGATTACATTAATATATAGGTGTCCAGAATATACCAATTATTTTCTTGTATTTAAGACATGAACCAAAAACCAAAGATATATATCTTTGGTTCAATGTCTTAAATACAAGAAAATAAGTGGTATATATATGTATATATATGGAAAAAAATAAGATTTACTTTATTAAAGCTGTAAGGATTGCGTGTCTACTGCTATTTTTGATAACAGTAGAAAACAAATAATTTGTAAAAGAAACAAAACTGTTTTTTGATAAATTGGAATTTATGAGTATTTGTTTGTGAACGTATTACGCGAAACTACGTCTGCCAGGCCTGCTCGGTTTACTATTTAACATAAAAAATCTTTCCGCGTATGACTTTCATTTCGGTCAAATGTGTTAATCTTAAGGACACAAAAATTTACACAAAGGCAACCAAGTTGAAGCTGTGCAAGATCAATTAAGACATAATATTGTAGCGATGAGATTCCCCCTCGGTCGTCATGCGGCATAATGTAGTTAGCGGAATCCAGTATCCCTTACAACATTTCCCTTCTTACGATACCATGTTTATGCTAGAATCTGTTCTTTAAAAATATATTTACATAGCTAAAATTATTTGATTTTAATAACGCCGTGAAGCAATATGCTTCAAGCAGCTTTGTATTCTATTTTAAAGATTGTTGGGGCTAAGGAAGGACGATTATAAAATTTTCTTTTCCGTCGACAACTTGCAATGGCGAATCCAATTGGTAGATAATTACTATGTTATGTACATATATTGTTAATTTTAAAAGTAATGGATAATTCATTGGTGCCGGATTTTCCAAGACAAACCTATTCAGGATACTTAAGTGTCAAATGTATACTTTAAATAAATAAATAAATAATGTGTTTTACAGTCTTCATCAGTGTGCAACTGTGACCTACCTCAAATAGGAATTTCTGTACAGAAACTTAATTTTTTCATAAAGTATGACAGGATGTTAACTATTGTATCCCTATTTTCTGTATTTACATTTTATCTTCAAATAAGTCTTTACTGTGTGTATGACTTCATTCACGTCATGTATAACATCAACAATTTTTTAAGCCTAAGTTACATCTTTTCTTATATTATGAGTACACATCGGATAAAATAAACCTAGGCTAATTCGACATATCTATTTCAGTGTAAATTTGATTGGATGTATAAAAAGTGAACTTTCAAAGATTTTTTTTATTTTAAACAACAATTGAACAATTATGGATGTTCATAATATTTTTTGTTGATTTACATGTACAACATTACAATACAACTCAGTGTTCACACACAAATGATCGTACACACACCACACACACACACACACACACACTGCACTAAATTGTCCTATGTTGAGTGTCATATACATATATTATACATGACCAAGACAAAAATATTACAAATATTTATTTATCACTTAGTCAGGAATCGGACACGAGAACTAGTTGTCCGATGAACACGGTTACCATTACCATTACTGCGCTAATGGACCGTCAAGTGTAGCTATATAATATATCGGTATATACCGGGTTTGAGCAGGTAATATACACCAGAAATAGGGTGACGATAAGAATTGAGGAACCTAAGGAAATCCGGCGTCTGTGGCCACCGATTGCGATGAACAACCTTTGACGACAACTTGAAGAAACCGTTCACCCAGAATGTTCTTTATCCAGCCGATAAGGCCAGAAGATACACCGTAAGCTGGAAGCTTGCTTAGGCGTCCCCTAGTTTTTCTAAAGGACTTCGCCTCACAAGTAAGTGGCATACGCTAGAAGGTCCTCAATCGACTGTTTCGGCGAAACGAAATCGTTTTGTTCTAGGTATGCCATGAAACGCAAATTCAATATACTCTCCATAATCTCACAGAGGTTGGAGGTAATCAAAATGTATCGATAATTACTAGGGTTGGCAAGGCTGCCTTTTTGGACATGGGTATGCACGTTGGCAAACTTTTAAGATCTGGGCACTATCCCACTCTTGACAGAGAAGCGGAGCCAATGTATGGAAGACAACTCGAGTACACAAGAAATTAATACAAACGCTGGAATTCCACGAGGAAGGGTAGGCTCTTTTTACGTCTATACACCACAAGGTCTTGAAAACCTCCTTGTTGTTATGCAAATCTCGGGCATAGAGATGTGACAGTGGGTACTTATAGTGGCATCTTATTACAGTGGAGGCATTGTGGATTAATAGAAGTTAGTGTAGGTTGGTAAGAACCAAAAGCAAAAAGTTCTACTGCCAAGTGGTTGATCAGAGACTTAATTTTGCGTCGATTTGTTGGATCCGGTCAAGATTGACCTTCCATTATGCCTTTTTGAAAAATAGAGACACAAGAAAGCAAGTTTTGTCGATTTCTGGATCCTAATCCAACCTAACCTGATGGTGTGTTGGAGCGTATCATGATCTTGCGATTTAGCACTAAACATGCTATGCCTCAGAACTAAAGTTTCACTGGGCTGAATGCAACCTTGGTTACAACATTTTTGCTACTAAAGAACGATTGCTTCCTGTGAGATTTCACTCTTTCAAGCTGCTTTGTGGAATAAAGTTAATCAGTTTGAGACCCAAGACCTGGATACGGTGGGGTTTTTCAGAACCAGAAATCAAGAAAGAAGAAGAAAATCAGAATCAGAATCAAGAGGAAAATGCAACCTAGGATCATTCTACGTGAGCTCAAGTAAAGTGAGAGACAATAAAATTCGTTCTCAGAGTCACAGCAGGAAGTTGTCATCGTACCAAAAATTCTTCACGGTTATAGCAGTACAGTATTTTTATCTACTTTACAAGTAAAATTGCCGAAAGCTGTAACTTTTTTTGGTAAAAAATATTGAGTTTTTGAATACACTAAAGTTTAAGGAATGGTGCAAATAATTGGATCACCGCATTATTTTCTAGTGCTATCGCGAATTATGATATTGTATAAATTCTTAGTGAATAAACTTGTAGGGAGTGAGATGAGCACGCCTCTTTTATCCTTGTTATTATACGAAGGCACGTAGTCGGGATTTTGTTCCGAAGATATGAAACTCCACCTACGTACAAACAGTAAAGTTTTCTAAAAAATGACGTCGTATTTCTTTTTTGAAATTAATTCCGTTTCATCTAATAAAAGTTTATTTTACATATAATTATTATTATCAAAAATTTTAAAACATTGCTAGATTTAATACGGGATATTTCTAAATAAAAAAATTAAGGTTCTACCCGCATTAATTCGTCATGAACAGCCATTATCGTCAGTTCAATAATATTAAAATATTTTTCAATAGATGTAGTGAAATTCAGCATTAAGGATATAATAGAAAGAAGAATATTAGAAGGAAATATTCGACTATTTTTATTTATGGGTATATAAATAAGGCCGTTTATTGATCTATTTATATATATATATATTTTTGCGTGTGTGTGTCTGTGTGTGTCGCGTGACATCTGCGGACTCTTTTGGACTTCGCACATAACGGATGAAATATTATAAATACTTTTTAACACTTTATTTTAATCTACACAGAACTTGAAACTCAGAACTCACAAGTTTCTTAGCGACGAATTAACAATACTTTCGATTTTTACAAACACACACACTTTGAATTGTCTTAAAGTGAAAAGAAACCTTTATTTTCTTTTACACACATCCATAATGATAAAATAAAATGCATAACGGCTTCGAATCATCAACGAGTTATTTCTTGTCTAAATTGTTTATATACAAGTACATCTACAAAAGGAATGAGCGTGTATGGGGTGTGTGAGCTTTTAATACAATTTATCTCATGTAAATTTTAGTAGTGTGTCGTATTTACACAATACGATAAGAAAGCTACATCGCTTGCTTCTACATTGCTTGCATATATACAAGTTGCGATAGAACAACCGGAGCATATCTATTCCTCATACATGGTTACCCAGCCTGGGGAAAGATCTGCCTTTGCTAAAGCAGTTATCATGTAGGTACTTAGTAATGGAAAATAAAATTCGTTGTATAGTTGAATTGTATTTTTTTGTATTAAGTAATTTATTCAAGTCAAATAATACCAGTAAAATAAAAATGTATTATATGTAACAGTTGTTTTTAAAAGAACATTTATTAAAAAAACATTTAACTTCATAACTATTTTATTATGCATCCATAATATTACTATAAATAATATATATCGGAAATAATTCACAAAACTGAAAAAAAAATACTATTACTATACCATTACTATTTATTTCATTTTATTTAATTTACTGAAATTCTCTTCCAAATCATTCTTTTTTTCACTTAATCTATAACCATCGTATTAGCACCGAACGTGCAATTTGCATTATCTATACCATTCTTGATCCATATTATATTGCTATAAAAATAAACGCCAAGTTATTCATGTATTTTTAAAATTTTAATTTCTGTATTCATAAGCGTGGATTCGTTTATTTGTAGTATGCTTATACGATACATGCGGGACGAATGCGCAATATAAAATGTCGACGGAAAAAGCTTTTACGGCCGGTTATTTCTACTGGGAACTGTAAGCGATATACGCTGCTTAGCCAGAGAACATACTGCAATGTATATTTTGTAAAAAAATATGTCCATTGTAATAACATCCGCAGAAAGGTAAGCATTATTTCTTAGTTTGAGGAGAACGGCGAAGATTACTTTAACAATATTGATATTTGGTATAAGTATATGTAGACTACTATTAAAAGGGAAATAAATATTTTTTAATTCTATTATATCTTTGTTGTGTTTGCCTTAATCAGTGGAAATTCTTCACCATCCAATTTTATGCGACCGGGAAAAATACAAGACAGACGTATAAACAAAAGAAAAAAAAACATAAAATAACAAGAGCAATCAAACATTACAGATAACACCATAACCGAACAATATGTGTATAACTGTATAACACATACACATAACGTATATATAAAACACGTGTATATAACATATATAATATTATAAACGGAGTGAAAGTAAACATAACTCGACATGTTTATGTATCGGTGGGAAGTTTTTATAAGCGTTCCCAGAGCTGAAGTATTATTATAAAAAATATTACATTATATCTGTTAATCATTTTATTAGGTACAAAATTTATATTACCCTATATGCCATGGACTTGGAAAAGGTTTTTGATTTTCAGTTATGGCATAATGGATTATTGGATGAATTACTGGATCATATTTGGAATTCAAACCCTCTATAGTTCAATTGTTTTATCAACCAGCATTGTCGAAAATCTAAAATAAATTCTTGTCATTTTCTGCAGCCAGTACCTCTTATAATCTCCATGTTCAGCTAACCACTAAAATCAAAATATAAAAATGGTGTTGAGGTTTAGCCTGACTTATAAATAAAACATTCGTATGAGTAAGAGAGAGAGTAAAGTAAGATTCCGTAAGAGTGTAATGGGTGGATGAAATATTCTAAGGGTATTTTTAAGACACAGGATTGATTACTAGCCAAATCGTTAAGAAATTATTATCAGTACAATCAATTATTGTACAAATAACAGACAGGAATGAATCCTCAACGTTATGGACGTAGCCCGAAATAAAATATGAAAATATTAACAATACAGAAAGGTAATAATACGTTTTATGCGATGCAACGGTTCTTTGCATAACAAAGAGTGAGTATCCCGATATCAGACGGCGTTTATGTAATGGCTGCTCAGTGTATCACGAGTTTACCTTATTAATTTATTAGGCCACAGTTAAATAAGAAAATAAATGATCACACACTCATATTGTGCGGAGGTAATAGTCTCTCTACTTTTCTTCCTGCTGCGTTTCTTTGCTCTTCTAATCTGATATAATCAGAGTTATTTGATAAATGGTAAACATTTTATTTCTTTCAGTAAAAACGGTATTGCTTAGTGTGTTGGTGAGACTACTATACTTTTAACGCTTACGATAACATGAGTGTTTTTTTTAACATAAAATAAGTTAATACTTGACAACAATCTAATCTGATGGCAAGTGGTGATGAAGTCTAAGATGTTGAACGCACTAGCTTATAAATAGCCTATTTACTCTACGCTTAAAGACTCCCATCGTCAGTATTGCAGTATTGCATCGTAAGTAGCCGGGAACACCGACGCGGGCAAGTTATTCAGGTCCTTTGCAGTACGCATAATAAAGGAAGATGCAAACCGCGTCGTCCGTGCAGGTGGTACGTTCAGTACGTAAGGGTGGATACCTGCTGTACGTGGAGATGTCCGATGGAATAACAGCGATGGGAGAATTAATTGGATCAATTCCTGTGCACACTCTCCAAAATATACCCTTTAGAAGACCGAGAGGCTTACAACCCTGCGCCTGTGCTCAAAGCTTCGCAGATTGGTTTCAACCAGATCTGGGTCACCCATGAGCCTCTTTGCACGCCTCTCCATTGATTGTAATGCAGATAGATGACATTTGGCAGCACTAACCCAAACGTGACAACAGTACTCCATACATGGTCGAAACTGAGCTTTATACAGGGTTAAGAGCTGATTCGGTGTGGAGTACCGCCTCACCTTCGCAAGGACCCCCAGTTTCCTTGCAGCCGTTTCCTTGCAGTTACCATCTGATTATAGTGTGACTGATTTCAAGTTAAGAGAGAATTTTTTTAAATACTTTACCGTCTAAGGCTACATCGCAGCTAACATAAAGTGGGATTATAGTCAAAAATTTACTTATAACATGTAAAAAAACATCTACATTTTTATTTTTGTATTTCATTATCAGCAAAAAATATATAATCACTTACATAGATAACGTATGAATACCGGCAAATGTATCAGATGGGATTACCCATGTCCGGCAAACTTTTATATATTTATCTGCACGTCGGCTGAGAGGTAATCCCGCTCGCATTCATTACTGGCATAATAACAGCAACTTTTGCCCTTTCATGTATTTTGTTATTGCATATATGTAAAGCGCTCAATATCTTACAATATGTATTTAACATTTAACTTTATAACTTACCAGTATCGACCTTTTTGGAACATAATTAAAAAAAAATAGGCATTTAAATACGATGAGATGATAATAATAAAAATTTATGTATTCTGTATGTACCTTCACGCGATAGTCTTCAAAAAGTTCTTTATGGAATTTAATGCGATTTTACGAATAAATAAGAACGTATAATAAATTCTAGTAGGGCTAATAAAATAAATTTGTGAAACATCTGACACTGTACCTGTACCTTTCAGGTACGTTTATCATTTGTGAACCATAACGTTCAAGTTTACCATACCTGATTGGTGGTTTGTCATTCGCCATTTTTCGACTGAGTGATTTGCTCGAGATTCAGGATAGTTAATTGTAGAATAAGTTAGCTATCTGTGTCCCTGTGGAAGGCAAATAAAATATAAAATAAATTTACGGTTCCCTTTGACAGCATATTTAGTAAGATATAGAAATAAAAAAGGTTTCAGCTGTTCACAGTAGTACCATCCACTAGTATTTATTTAAACAAAAACGCTGATACAAATGATGCCAAGCAATGCTAAGCTAGCTTTAATTTCTATTCATAACGCATGCCATAATATACACAAGTAAAGAATTATCAAGCGACTTCAAAAAAGCATGTTTTTTTATTTTTTGCATGTTAGTCTTTTGTAAATACTTACCATGATGTGAGATATAATACAATACGAGATCCTATATCACACATACAGGCGCTGTAAAAAATCCGACTTTCATAGAATAACATATCTATCAAGATACCTGACGACAACGACCAAGTTTTATAACTTAATTGGCATCACGTCGGAATACTGTACTTTCGCAATATCAAAAGATGCCATCGTAACAGCAACTCCCTTTGTTGATGAAGAATTAAACTTACAACAACAATGGAATTATGTAAATATTACCATACTTAACGATAAACATTTAATCATAGTGTATTTTTTATTACTTTGAACAGACAAATACACGTCCAAATGTTTCATACGATCTGGAGATTATTATAATAATAATCAAAAGAGATCATTCATCGTATGCTTCCCATTCGCTTTCCAAAAAATAGTTATAGTGAAACGAATAGTTCAAAGCAAATTATTAATATTGGGAAATGATGAATGGCACATGTTTAAAGGGATATCGTTTACATGATGTTTCAAGAACTCATACGATTTTTAAGAAATATTTTTATATTAATATTTTTTAAACTTATCAGAGCCGAAGTCGGGTGCAATGTAGCTATTTAAAAAAGACGGTTCTACTCCGACGGCTTATTAACTGTTATTGACTGATATTTTACTTGGCTGCGTACTTTTGATTTTTCTTTATGTAATGTTGAATACATTAACACTTAGTGTAAAAATACAGACGAAAAAATCAACAAACATTAAAAATCTTATACCTTCCTTTAAACGAGAATTACGAATAGTTGAGGTATGGTGATAGAGGTCATAATTTTCGA
Organism: Megathymus violae; assembly: GCA_003671415.1. Classification (NCBI taxonomy): domain Eukaryota; kingdom Metazoa; phylum Arthropoda; class Insecta; order Lepidoptera; family Hesperiidae; genus Megathymus; species Megathymus violae. Next base: position 7,793,057 of record PDGT01000010.1, read on the forward strand.
AACATCGTATTTTAATTATTCTCACACGGACTCCTTTATATTCAATTATTCTAGCCCATTTATATTTATATCCTTATATAAACTATAAAGACAAGTCCTAGCTATCCCTAGCAGGACTGATTAGTCACTATGTACATTGTAATATTTAAAATAAATTTCATACTAATATTATACTTTTGCTGTTGCTTTGAGAATTTCTTGGTCAAGAAGTGTACACATACCTAAGGAATATGATCCAGCTCTTAATTTTATCATATTATTTTGTTTGTACTGATTGTATTCTGTTTTGTGTATCATAAATAAATAAATAAATATATTATACCACGTACTCATAACATGAATATAAACGTAAATACTAATAGTAATAATAATAGTAAAAATAATAATAGTAGTAATAGTAAATAATAATATATAAAATATATTTGCTGTGTCAAGAAGACCTGTTAGCTGTGCTAGTATCAAATCATCTTGCATCCTGAAAGAGGGCCCGTAAAATGAACGATTATGCAGCGAAGTATAGATGAAAATTAAATAAACTTAACAGAAGTTCCAATCTCTACTGTATAAGCTGCATAATCTCTTAAAAACATATAGAATAATATTACAGTAACTCAAAAAACTATATCAAATATGTTTAATAAAATAAGCTGCTCACTACTAATATACTAGTATTTAGTAGCCCTATTGATAAATTTTAACTAGATACAAGAAGGACAATCAAATATGACTTAGTATTTCACAACGGTAGTAGAAGGAAAATAAAAGTTAGAAGAACTTAGGAGAAGAAGCAAAACTAATTAGAACTTTATTAAATACTTCCAATAGATCGATTAATTTTCTGACTGTGTCACAAACTTCTGGATTAGACACAAGAATAACGCATAAAACTTAATATAACCCACGTACAAAATTATATCTCTACATAATTATTATACAACAAAGGCTCTGTTTGTTCTCAGTTACTACTAGTAAAGTGATATCTATGGTACTATATAAATCTGTAGGCTCTGTCTCTATTTGTTTTATAACTCACTGACATAAATTCAATAATTAAAAAAAAATGCCTATCTATATGTCCTTCTGTAATTCAAAAACCTGTTTACCAATCTTGCTGAAAATTATTATATAGGAAGAACATGTGATTGCGCACGTGATAAGCTATATATTATATCATTATACATTATGGTTATCGTAAAAAAATTAAACAATTACTTTCGTACTTCTTTGGCAACTATTTTCATTTATTTCTTTCTATGTGTATGCGTGTGTATACCATAACAGAACTATATTTTTACATAGCCTAAAATCTGTTTGTTACTTCGTTTTCATTGTGTTTTCGTTATGTATATTAATTTTGTTTTCATACGAAATATTTTTATTAATAAACCTGAAATGACTTTATCAATTTACTGGTAAACTGTAATGTAGACTTACTTCTATCTATCACTATTATAAAGTCCACTCGTGGACACAGATCTTCCTTAATTTGCGACAATCCGCCAGTCCTGGGCATTCTGAATAAAAAGGCTCTCCGCTGTTTTCTCAGGACATCGTTCCACCTGATCGGGCAGTGACATGTGCTCCTTTAACCAAAATATGGAAAGCATTCGAGTAACTTCATTATTATGAAATCAGTTAAAATATTCCCAGTAGACTGGAAATGAGCTAACTATTACTCCTTCGTGATACAAAGTTAATCATAACTCTTTTAAGAGAACGGTTTGTTTTTCTTAACGAAGCGTCTCTCGGCGCTGCTTTATAATGCACTTATGATTTATTACGTCAGATACTTGCTACAGTAGCGATTTTTAATGTGCTTTTACCTGGTAATGTAACTTTGTGTCCTTTATAAAGAGGAAAAATTTAATCAATAATAACTACACTTATAATAATCTTATTGCACTGAAATATAAGAAATAACATATATTTGGACATAAGTTAAAAATAAATAAATATTGTTTTGAGTTGCTTTCGTTCACTTACAAGAAATAAGACGTCTCTCGTATTAACTCAGAAGAACGAAAATATCTCGAAAGTGACACTTCTTATGAATCTGACTCTCCAAATTCTGAGATTAAATTCATGCCCCGAGGTACAATTCGTTCAGAATAGCGTCGCATCGTCCACACTGGTAGGGAGAATGAAAAATGGGAGTATTATCCCGATTTTACTTGTCAAGTTGAACGCAAAGATAGTTTTTGTTGCAGATCTTTGAATTGTTCAGGGTATTTGAGTAATGATTTGGACAGACTGAATAAAAACGCAGTTTTTATCGAATTTGTTGAGATTCTGCTTCCTCTTTTATCCTGCAGAAGAAGTGTTTTTTTTATATCTCTGTAGCTTCAATTTCAATTATTCAATTTAGCGCTGCCCATGTGTAAAATTTACAAATGATTAAATAAAGGTTTTGTTTACATGATAACCATTTTCGTGAATATTTTATAACATTAACCTAAGTCTGTACAGACAATTTATCACTTAATGTCGTTACTACAAGACAACAGCCAATATCTTTAGAAGGCCAGACAAAATTTCAATATTCAAATGCTATTCATCTACATTTCTTAAAAGTCACGTCATTTATATAAAATTTACTTTTATTTCGCAAACAAAGCTAAAAAAGGATGTTTATTACAACGTCGAAGCCATGCTAGAAATTCCTTTGTTTAACGTTTCACGGTAAAACAACAAAAAGTTTTCAAAAACAAAGAATAATAAATTGATTGACATAAAACATATCAATAGAAATTCCAACGTACTGATACATTTAAAAACAAAATATTTGACTAAAAATGTTTTATTTTTACTAATAACTTTACGTATGTTTCAATAACATCCTGTTATATTTCTGTATGTGCAAACATAAAAATTGTGAGTACCCGTTGCGATTAAAATTTGTATCTCCTTGATGACATAAGTTTAAAATAATAAGTATAGCCGTTTTTTTAGAGGTAAATACATAATATATAGAATGTTTTTTTCACGTTTGCAATTAATACCATAATAAAATAATGTAAAACTATTATTGATACTGAACATCTGATAAAATTCAGTAGGTACCAAACAATTGTTTCAATCACGGAATACGTACGAGTGTATAAGTGGATTATATTATATTTCCTGAAGCGAAATGAACGCGGGTTATTACAATTCAAATAGTCTGCGTCTCAGTTTATATCCTTCGTACATACATCGGTTTATCCATAACAATAATATATTTTGTATCTAATAGAAAAACTCGCGGCAAAAGCAGGCCATTTCGTTTAAACCATCGATTCGAAGCGAGCACGACAGAATTAAATATTCATAAACAAAGATATTCTGATATTCGTCCGCCTCAGCAATTACGCGGTGATATTAAAACTTAATTAAAATTTGTTTATCACGGCTCGAAAGCGATTAAAACTTTAAACGAAGCTGCGCCGATGTACATCGCCTTAACGAAACGAATTATTTACGTAAATAGTGTTTGAACCCGTGAGTCGCGGAGCAAATTTGTAATGTATCCATAACAAAAATGATGTCGAATATGGGAAGTGTAACAATGATGAACAATATAAATTAACTTACTTAACGATATCTAAAATCAAGACCAGACGTAGACAAGACGACCCTAACATCCGTTTGCTAGGCACCCCTGTTCCGTGGAAAACCAGTACCAAATACTTAGGAGTAACGCTAGACTCTAGACTTACCTTCAGACCACACGTTCGTAAAGTCACTAACTCCGCCAGATTCTACATGAGCCGACTCAACAGTCTGTTGGGGAGGCACAGTAAGATGTCCCTCAGAAGCAAGCGAACGCTCCACAAGGTTTGCATACAACCGGTGATGTCATACGACGCCCTTGTTTTCGCACACGCGGATCCCCGAGTCCTCTATCCTATCCAAATATTCCAGAACCTCTTTTGCAGAATCGCAACCAACGCTCGCTGGTGCGTGAGGAAGGCCGACCTACACTACGATCTACAACTCCCCACAATTCAAATATCTTTTAAAGACTATTGCACTGCATTTTTTAAATCCTCAGAGGAACACTCAAATCCATTAATCAGACAGGCAGCGGATTACACCGCCCCTAGTCTTAAAGGTCATCAAATCCGGAGGCCAAGGAACGCCTTCACAGATCCCCCTGACAAGATATCTTCTGACTTGGACTGCCACCTGGCAGCCCACAGTCAAAACTCAAATCATAACAGTTAGTAGCATCCTTAAGATGCCACATAGTCTCTCCATTCGAAAACACCTTCAGTGTTACAACAAGCGTATGCTCCCTCGGGAGTGCCGCTAGCACCCTTTCTTTCCCTAAGAATGGGTCGCTTCCGATGAAGGCTTAGAGGCCACAAGGCCAAAGCCAACTCGGGTGGTGTTTAGTGGGTAGGCCCCAAGGATTCTCGGGAGTCCCACATAACCAGCGCAGCCGGCTGCGCTGGTATGCTATGAGCATTCACCACCCCCCTCCCGCGCTTTTCCGGAGGGTAGCCCATTTTCCATCTTCTGGGCGCAAAAAAAAAATATCTAAAACAAATAAATAATATCGATATTTGATGAAGTTACATACAAAAAGATATTGTATAACAGGTTACTGAGTGTTTTTAATAGCTTACAATTGCTTCTTGGCAATCTGAGGACAATCTAATATTGAGTAAATTTTAATATAACTGACGCAGAATCTACTAGAAGCAATGAAATTAATATGCGTGCACCTTTTAAGGCACAGCACACGATCATAATAATTTGATTCAAAGAAACATCGAAATAGAACATTTCAGAACTTCAGCTGTAATTTATACTACCTTCCTTCATTAAAAACCTTTACTTACAAACAAAGGATAAATTGCAGAAGACCGGAGAACTAACATTAGTTTCTTACAACCCGGGACCATTCGCTCGTGTCTCGTTCATTGGCAACTCCCTACCAACTACAACTACTACGGAATAATATGGTCATCATCGTTTCAACTAAACATTACGCACGCAAAACACAAGAGTAAATAATTTGTTTTGTAGCATTTACATACATTCCTTTTATATGTAACAAAACGAATGTCACTGGGGTAACATTACGAGTGCTGTACTTATTTGGACTTGGCTTGTTTGGCCAAGTTGTTGGAATTTATGTTCGGGCACGAAGGCCGCGCCGCGGGACTCGCTAGTGATAATTAATGAGCAGTTCAACTGTAGTTCAATACTGCTCAGGGAAGTTTGATAAAAGTTATTTGAGTTAGGTAGTATTATGTGAGGGTCGTTGGGGCGTTCCAAATCGTTTGTAATTTGCGTGGCCGGAGTGATTACGTCTACTACGAGTAAATAATGTTTTTTAAATAATTACTTTTTTGATTTGATAATTTATGTAACAAATTTTCTGCATATTTGGTGGGTCATGCTTATTTTAAAATATGTAAATATATAAATAAAACTTGAAGGTTTATATTGCTAATAATGGCAGGATTAAAATATTATAAGGTTTAAAAATACTTCGTTAACCCTAAGGATTATACAAAGCACGTTTCATAATAGTTCATATTTTCGTACTTTTTGTATGCATTAGAAGCAAAACCTTACAGTAAGTGTTTACCGGTCTCGGTACATTCATAATTCCAGGAGCGTCAGCAACGTACTGTCCGGAAAGTATCATCATAAAAATACCGTTCGTGGTAGTTTCTTTCACAATACATATGCAGCAGGATGTGCTTTTTCTTAAACTTTATAGTAGACGAAATAGATGAACGGCTAATCGAAAAAGTCAATCTCTAACAATCTTGTATTATAACATCATTACACGAAACCAATGCTAATTAATGTTTAAGTTTCCAGTAAGTAAACTTAATATTGACTTGCTATGTGAATTCTCCGACCTTACCCAACATTAAACACCAAGCTTTAAGTTATGGTGCCTGAGGCAATGCTCTTCATTTTGTTCCTAACTTCAGTGTTTGAGATTAATAAACATCGTGTGGGCATTTGTGTGCTTTACTGGGTATATTTAGGTTACTTCTCAAGCTAATAGCAACCTTCATTTGGTCACTGAGTAATATCATCAATATTTTATTGTATTTAACATTACTGAACTCTATTATAATTATTATTTTATTTTAAAGTATAAGTTGACACAAAAATCACCTAACAGACATACATAAGAATTTATATAATTCAAAATTTTCTCTTACTTTTTCATTTCCTGGCCGACAAAGCTTTGGTCTTGGTTCATCCATGTTTTATCTGTGGTTATACTGATGTATTAAAAAATAATTTCAAGGGACATTTAAAATCAAAATAAATAGCGAACAAGTGCTTATATCAAACCTGTATTAAATAAACAATTAATTATTACAATAAATTATTGTGTATAATATAGATTTAATCTATGGTAATGGGTGCCAAGTGCTCCCGACGTATGTTTGGGGACCAGCAAGATGAGTGATGACGTCATGACTCATCTGCGCACAAATTAACTGGTCTGATGAATGTGCACTGACTTATAACCACCTATGCAAGCTCCTCGAATACTCGTATATGCCCTCCTGCAAATATGTAACATTTTAAGACAGCGGGGAGCCGGGTAGTTCCACTTACTCTGGTTCGCCCCGGTAGGCACAACGAAGCGACTGTTGATGTATCGCTTTCATAACGTCCACGGTTAATTAGTGTCAAATTATAATGTTAATGTTCTCTTCTCCCTTTTTCTCGATTCCATATTTAAAATTTATAGCGAGCGACGTTTTTCCCGTCTGCTTGTATAAAGTTATAATCATGGTTCATATCTACATCTGTGATTGTATGAGCGTACCTTATAGAATGTAACATTTATCAATAATACAGTGAGGTCTATTGTAATAAAATGATATTTCATAACTAATACAGACACTAGAATATTTATTATATTCGTGAACAAAAAAATGATCGTTAGATTCTAATACTCGCAAAGATTGCGAATAGTTGCTGCAGTACAGTTCTTTTAAGCTTCGGTGTCGTAATTCAAGTCAGAATTTCAGTGGAAGAAAGTAAGTTTGTCGGAACAACAAAGAGGTATTCCCGGTAATTTATACGCGACCGCGGACTCAGTCCTCCGGGAGCAAGACCCCGGCGTTAAGGGAGTTGCGTGACGCCCGGTCCGGCCAGGTACTGCGAATGGACTCAGTTATTCTTGCACATTTTTTTAGATAAACTTTCGTGTTACGCTGTCACGTGGCTGTAAATAATGGACGTCACTAAATACTGTAGTGGAGTGGAAGTTATGTCCATTAGAAAAGCGTCGTAAAACAATTGATGTTATATTTCTTACGGTCGTATCTAGAGAACATTTTACATTACTTGAAAGCTATAATATGAAGTTAAAATATTAGCTGCCTTGCTAAGTAGGATCTTTAATAGTTTACAAACTACTCGCAGAAACTATTCAAGTTGTTCTTTGGAAAGATGCAGAAATCGAGTCTGCATTACAATAATTAATTAAACAATTCAACACTGAAATTATAAAACTAATTGACATACCCAAGTTTTAAAAGTCACTGAATAAAATTCACTGAATTCATGAAATACAAAGAACATAAATCCCTTATTCCTTTCATTTCCATTTCCTGGATTTATATACGTCACCTCCTATTATTTTTAATTTCTACTTTTAATTAAATTCACTATGAACGCTTGGAACTGTTATCTCCGATTTTTTTTGTATATTAATTTAATTGTCTATTAATTTGAGTCCTAAAATAGCCGCCAACCGTGGGGTTCTTAAAAAATTCTCGTCCAAAACTTTTATCCGATGGACACCAAAACGCTACAAAAAAAAATGAGCAGTTACTTGAATTTAATTTTTAATAATTTTTGAATTAAAATATTTCAAATTAAATTATTAAAAAGTTTTTAAAACATTAGATGGCAGAGAAACATTTGTAAGTGATGGGGAGACGAGGTGAGGTAAACTGAGGAGAGAATAGAAGAGCGTGGTACAAATGTTACTGGCCGACAGATATATTCTAGAGTGAAGAAATTATTGGAGTTAGATTTTTTAAACGTAATCACAACTATCATGTTAAGAAACAAAATGGTGTAAATATTGCAAAAAGCGTTTTACATTAAACCTTACAAAACAATTTTATACTTTTCTAAGATCTAACACCCTCGCTACAAAAACCATAATATCAACCTAATAAAGCCACATCTTGAGACGTCATCAAATTCCATATCAATAATGGAGGAATATGGCGAAATTAACACAGAAGCTAATGATCGCTATCGATAATGTCCGAGTCAATGAGTTAATGAGATTTCCAAGTTAACACGAAAAGGAAAACTGTATATCGCCACGTGGGAAATAGAATCCCGTAATGAATGTACGACTATCACCTACCCAATATCTACTATGATTTTAATAAAGATTTATTAACTTTGGCCTGTTATTTACTTTGTTAACTAACTTGAGTTTTTTGGCTTTTTCGCAGTAGTTGCTCGATTGACTGGTTCATACAGTGTTCTCATTGAAAATGTTGTAATGTTTATCGGTTGTAAGGGATAAAAACACGATTAACAAATGTTAGATATTATTTTAACTGCTTACGAGACCGTGCTTAGGTTACCATCTAATAGATTATGTGAGGTACCTGATTATGTGAGATGTAACATGTGGGCTCAGGAGTTTAAAAGCGCAAATCAATAAAAACATTTTTTTCAGCTTTGCTTTTATATTTTTGTACATTATTTTGTACAGATTAAACGTAGGAAACTCTTATTTACCTTACTAAGAATCGGTTTTCAGATTCCCATGGATTAGAAACGGCTAAAAAATCAACCAAAACTTTATATCACACCTAAACAAAAGTTTTTAACTAAATTTCATTTCCCATTTGCCGAGAACACAGTACTTTCACATTACAAAATAATTTACATTATATCTTGAGCGGCTAAATTATTTTTTGAGTTTAAAAACAACTACATTATTACGGAACTTGCACATTAAGTGTTTTCTCTGCATAAATAAGAACGTAGTTATTTTAATCTTGCGTGTAACGCAACGGGCCATGGTAACCGGTACACTAGGAACCGAATAGCTTATTTGCCATACCCTATTTGCTTCCTGTCTACCGCGTCCTGGGCGTCTAACGGATTCTTAATTTCATGGCCGGGTACCCGCTTCCGTGTCGCCTACAACCGTTTTAGTGTCGCCTAGACGAGATAAATTTGCGCTACACGTATAGTTTTATGAAATTCCATAGTTGGAGTGAATTCTATTGTTGAAAAGGTTGTGCTGAAAACGCAAAATACTTTTTAAATTTGAATTTACTTCAGCCTCCTTTACTTCTAACCTTCTGGTGAACCGTCTACAAATTTTTCGGCCATGATATTAACAAAAATTACAACTCTGATGAAGTTGGCTTCCCTTGATATCTCTTTGGTTAGGCTTCAGGCAAATAGAAATCCTTTCAGGGCATGTTCCTCGGATCCTTCACGGTTAGTCCGAATATTTGGCAATGATTCTGCACTAGATTATTAGTAGTTGCTGAGTAGTAGTCGAGATAGGCTCTATTGGGCAGTAGGAGCAAGTCCAACTTGAATGGCAAGAAAATAGATAAAATTCTTCCTCCCTTCCTTCGGAAGTTTTCTCGGAGCGCTATCCTGGCGACATATTGGCAACTCCTCTTTGGTCACTCACTACTTAACATCTGGGGCCCATCAACTTTTTCGTTAGCCCTTAAAACTGTAAAAAAATCAAGATTTCCTTTATGGATGATGCATTTTGAATATGACACTAATTCTTTATAATATTTTTTATTATATATACACAATTTTCATACAAAATTATAATTAAAATGTTAAATTATATTAAGCAATTTTTATTAATAAACTCTATTTATAGTTCAAATGGCTATTTAGATTGTAACCTTGTACAACTTTTAATGAAAAAAAAATATTTTCATAGACAGTAGGTATGAGTATATAAATCATAGACAGTAGGTAGATAGGTATATAAACGGTATACCCACACTTTTTTTAATTGCATCAGTGTTCGAATTATCAGTTGTTTTACATTACACAGTATAGTTGTATTTATAGGAAGCCCAAACACCGTGCATGTAGGATGCAGACAATAAAAAACCCAAATGCATTTGAACAACGGTATTTTTTTTATTCTTTTTAAAGTTTAAACCAATCTCGATTGCAGTTACAGCTAGCAGATCACGTTTTTTTCGGGTTCCTGCGAAAATCGGTTCCACAGAGACTAGACCGTTTAATATCCATCACGTCCCCGCAAATCGGAACGTTAATACTGACAGATAGACTGATGCGTATCTGTGTAGGATTTTGTCCATGTTTAAAGCGGATACGGGAGACGTTTATTTAAAAGGTAGAATTTGGTTAATAATGAACACAAAAAAGCAAAAGCCATATAGAAGAAAAAGCGATTGCTACGCACGTAATTGCTTCTCTCGGTGAAAGTCAGAGATAATCTGCATTTTAAGAGTTACATTACGATCAACCTGTGGAAACCACTGTGGTATTATTATCCAGCGCAGGATATATACGTTTTAAAATTTCTAAAGTTCGAAAGATACGTTTAGTAGTTGATTGAAGTCGCGTTATATCGGTATTCGAGTCTCAGGCCTCAGGGACGCGAGCCGTATGAGATGGGGCTTCTAACCGCTTATCATCTTAGCGATCCCAAAAAAACGGTGGCTATGGTTACAAGACGTCGACACATACAAGGAAGGAAAGTAATATCGGACTATCGGGACAAGCACATTTGAGCACAAAACATAAGAGGAAATGGTACATTCACATGAGGGTGTTTTAGTGTGCAAGAATCCCAAATAACCTGGATTCGAACAGGGATCTTTTGGACATTTCTACCATGAGAACAAAATATAAATATCAATATCCACTGTAAATAACAATTTAAATTTTGAACAGTAATTCTTGCACACATTCATTCGCATTAGAACAGCACAGTGGAGCTATTTCCAGGCATTCAAAAATTCGTATAAGGAGAAGTTAGTGTCCTTGCCAATTGTGATGAAATAAATAAAGAAGCATGTGATACGAATTTAATCATACAAAAGATTTGCGACTACTACTACTATCACAAGCTTTTGAATATATAGAGTCAATGGATACGAGGTGTAACAGCAGAGCTTGTCTATTTTGTAGTTTGACTGTTTAATCCGTCGCTGTGACGAGCCTCTCGGCATAGATACTAGTATGTAAATACTGTCGACAGTTTTGTGAAGAGATTTACTAAACTGTGTTTTAGTAAGCACATTTAAGTATAAATTCTTCATCAGGTAATTAGATAGCAACATGCCTTATGCCATTAACTGACCTGTTACTATTTTGATATAAAGACCTATCGATAATATTATTGGGTTGGGTATAAACCCAGCTGCATATACCTTACTCAACTGCATATACCCAACTAAGGTCAAGGCATTCGCATGCGTATACTGAAACGTAAAACTTAGAAACGTAACAATAAGAAGATGCTGTTGTTATAGCTTCGTAAGTAGCTTTCTTTTTCTACGTCTTTACATATATATTATAGTTACGAAAACTTCATTGTCTTGACATGAAAATAGCAATCATTCATGCAGTCACTTAATTAGCACTTTGAAACCCCATAGGTTTCAAATCAAATTCCTATTGGGTCAATGACTTATACTATAAAGATGTATTAGTTAAATATCAATAGTTATGTCCTTTTTCGAGAATACAAAAGTCGAAACTTTAAATTAGTATAAATATTAAGTTGTCTAATGTATAAAATGGCATTATTAGTAGTATATACCATGAAGGCGACTTATCTATAAGGCGATCTTGTTCATACATTAACATTGTCAAGTAGAAGTGTCATCGAATTGGAAAAAACAAGATTCAGGATAATGTTTGGTTCCTATAATTAATTTGATTAAAGTTATAAAAATAGAAAAAAATCACTTACGAGTATTCATTTTGTTTATTCTAATATTTCGAATTATAGTGGAAGGGTGAAAGTGATGTAGTAGGATCTCTTTATTTAACCTTAATAAATTTTTAAAGTGGTTAATCAATTAAATATTACAAATAACTTGGAAAGGTATATTTTAGTATTAAACCTATAGTCAAGACTGCTTACATCAAAATTAGTAAGTGTGATAGACAAGCTCCGGACGAAATTCGCAAACTTTTATACTATATATATAATATACTATAAAGGTTTTCCATATTTCGCCAATATTTGGCTCAGGACTCTACTGACAACGAGAGGCAGTAAGGCCACAGTCTGCCTCGCTGGCGCTGGCGGACTTCACATTCACTTGAGAACAATATGGAGAACTGTGAGGTCTGCAAGTTTCCGTCACTTCGACAAGATGTTTCCCTTCACTTCGCAATAGGCACATCGGTTGAAGATTCAGATATACGTGAAGGATTCATAATCAAATCTCCCGTGTGGGACACCGACGTTCAATCCACTAGGCTACCGCTCACAGCTTGCATTCGTATTAGATTCGTAAATACCCCAGAGCTATTCGTCCAACTCCTTATATGAATACCTACGTGAGTAATAAAGGGTAGAGAATATATTCCATTTTTAATTAAACAAAACAGAAGGGAGATGTGATTACGACATATAGGAAAACATCCCATTTTCTCATTCCGGTTTCGGCACGCATCAACTTGATTTTACCTCGTTCTTCCTACGGATCCACGGATAACTTTTCCCTGAAGCATCATATAAATAAATTGTTGCCAGCCTTTATAGCTCTGGGTTTACGGTAGCGTTTTTCCCGCCATGTTATCGTCTTTTGGGTTATTGTCTTTCTTTGTCTTATATTCGATTCTTTTGTGATTCGTTATTGCTTTTGATTATCATAACGACTTAGTTAATTGCTCGTCCTGTAATTTAGCTAATTGTGTGTTATTTGTGCTGTTAATTTGTAGTTTAATTTCTAATTTAGCGTTTAAGGAAATCAAAATGTTGGATATAAAAAAAGAATAACCATATAGCCAGTACCTTCTTTCTTACCTTCTTCTCATTGCCTGACCGACAACGCATCAGTGATAACTTTGGTCTTGCTGATGTCCGTAGGCGACGGTGACCACTTACCATCAGGTGGGTCGTCTGCTCGTTTGTCGGCATTAACATAAAAAAAGATATCTCATCGTTATAAATGTGCATATTAAAATCTTCCATAATTAAAAACATTTAAATAAAAAACACGCTTAGCGACGCCAGGGAACATTTTGAAGTTGCACATAACTAGTTACTTTATAATATTTCTTGGTGAAAGTTCTACTTAATCAATACAGAAATTGCACAGTACAGTTGGTGAGCTCACGCGAACAGCACTTAGTGTAAGAACGGCTGTTTGGAAGTTGCAAGGCTTTCAGCACGTCGGCTTCGGTGAGGACGATCGGTATTTATTTTCTTCCAAGCTTCATATATTCTTTTCTAGCTTGTATGCGCAAATATATGCCGTTCATACAATTTAACTATTGAAATATATAAATAAATTTTTGCACAGTCCCAGCACCGGCACCGAACTAAATTTTCCTGTATTTCAGTGGAAATTCTCATTCTAAATGAATAAATAAATGAGACATCACACACCCCCATGACCCAAGAACGAACCTTTGACTGTCACTACCAACTAAACTACAGAGCGTATAAATATGTATTTTCTTATATACGATGTTAGAATGGTCTGAAAAGCATAAAATGGTGGGGAATAGCCTCATCCAGACTTAATACTATACAATGAAAAAAAAATGTAAAGCGATCATTAATTTGAAATACATCTAAAGTTCATATACCATCCTAATATTCACCGAGTTATAACGATTACTATTGAAAAATAACAAGAGGAACTAACTAATGTGCCTTCCCAAGCACGGAATGTTTGAACTACACCCAAGATTGCTTTTAGTTGACAGTAATTTTGGACCAACTCAATCCGAGATATGTTTAAGAATTTAAGGCGCTCTAATATCTTTGAACCAAAGTCAATCCCCCTTCTCATAGTAAATCCTGCTAAATACCAGCTAAAAATCCTGCTAAAAACAGTTCATCCTGTTTTAAATCGTCTTCCTTAGTAACTCCCAAACCGGTTTCGACAGAACACGCTAGTAATGTTAGTACCTGCCAAGTTAACGACCGCGCTTCATCCTTCTATATAAAACGAACTGTAAAATGTGTTACGTGTTTCGGTTGCAACGTCGAAGAGCCAGTAATAACCGGGCTTCAAACTTCCATATTAGCCAGCAACGCGCCTTTGGTGTCACGAATATGCATAGGCGGCGTTGATCATTTACTATCAGGTGGCCCCTTGCCTGGTCCTATACTATCAACATAAAAAATGACAATACGGAAAAACCGTTTAAGTAATTCAACAACGCTAATTTAATAATAATATGAATAACAATAAAGAAACAAACAATATTTTTAACGAATAGGTGCTTTAAACGTATCTAATTCTCTTAAAACATTTTTAATAGGAAGTCAGTATACGTTATTTGCATATTTTTACATTAATCAAAGCCGTTTTACTTGGAGGAGAATGCAAATTTATTCCAACAAGGCAAGGCGTGTATTCGCTTACATGCTTAATTGCATCGACAAGTTTGTAGATGCTGTCAAAATTAATTGTTATTATAAATTTCTTGTATATTTTAACTTGTCTTCTTTGAAAAACAACCTCAATTAGACGGCTTAACGCGATGTTTTGACATAGGCTGTATTTAGGAAAATATTTCATGAACTAAACATGAGACATTCATTCTAGATAATAAAAACTTTTAATTTAGAGAATAATTACATAAAGGTGTTGTAAAAGGCTATTGAATCCGGTATCCCTGCTCGGTGGTAGGGCTTCCACGGAAGGAGTATATTAATGTTATTGATATTATTATTTTTTTCGGGAGGATTGCCTGGTTAGTTACTACATTCAAGTTGGCGTAAAACGCCAAACGATTTGTCGTGTTACGGCTGGAGACTTGAGAGCCAATTTCCTGTCCTGGCTATTTTCATCCTTCGTGCAGTGACCTCTGTTATATCCTGGGTGACATAGGTCTATAAGACACCATTGCTCATAAAAAAGTGATGGGGTCGCGCGGCAGCCATGTTGATCTGGTGAAATGGCTGTCAGTACAGTACCCGAACCCCGACAACACCTCACCGAACACCGACAACCTCTGGTCTGGGAGTCTGTGCTTAATCCCGTAGGGTGGACTCCGTGGCCGGAGTAAGAGACCACAGTGGTACCCGGGGGCCATGCTCAGATCAGTCGTCTCTTCTATCACTGCGTAATATGGGTGACTCCTTAGTTCACACAGCAAGAAGAAAAGCTAGAATTACTCCGCTTAAAACTCAACTCTTGACGACAGGGCATCCACACCGCTGAAAATCACATACTGTAAAAACCTGTTGAATGACATGACTTTTAGACAAAGGTCTGTCAAGCTAGCTGTACAATGACATTCCAATAATCCGCCTAGCGATTCCGGGAAGGATGACCCTCCCGGGCATCACTTTGAGAGGACTCCGGTTGCGTTCTGTCGGAGATCTCGGAGTCCTGTACAAAGCGCTGAGGAAGGTCCTCTGGGGGGTTTTAGTGCGATTAAATCCCCACATAACCCAGTATCGCTCCCTTAGCACCAGGTACCTTTTAAAGGTTTCCCCTTCAAAAACAAAAAAGTTATTATCCATGTTAATCCCCAAATAGTATAAGGCAAAGAGAATATCATCTTCAATCTAACTAATTTATGTACATAACGAGTCCGGGTTTAACAATTAATCGTTAGGTTTACTGATATTTTATATAGCCT
This sequence comes from Megathymus violae, assembly GCA_003671415.1. NCBI lineage: Eukaryota > Metazoa > Arthropoda > Insecta > Lepidoptera > Hesperiidae > Megathymus > Megathymus violae. The sequence continues at coordinate 7,808,852 of PDGT01000010.1, forward strand.
TTCATCTGCACAATCACGTGTTCTCACTACGTACACATTATTCATTAGGATCGGTCAAGCCGTTCTTGAGTTATAAAGGGAGATACAGACAGACAGACAATTTTCAAAATTGTCTTATTGATGTCAGTGAGTCATAGAATGAATATTTATCATGAAATTTTACAAAAATGTGGAACGTACAGCCAGAGAGGCACTACAGATTTATATAGTATAGATAATGTTCCTTTCAAATGATAAAAGATTTTTTCTAATAATTGTCGTGGTTCCGGAGGTTACCATCCGCATATACACAAAGTCACAAAATTTGCACTCTCTATTTATAATATTTGTGTGGATTAATAGAAATAAAGTAAATGTTGACGAAGTAAACAATACTCTGCGCCATATTTTTGACGAGTCCGCAGCTCAGTTGGTGACCCTACTTCCTAAACGAGCCAAGGGGACCCGGGTTCGATTCCCGGCTGCGGCTGACATTTATATGACAGAAATAATAAATGTTTTTTCGCGGGTCTTGGGTGTTTTTTTTAAATAGGAATAAGAATCCTAGTGCAGGGCTGAGAGTGTGCGAATATTTATTATAATTGTTATTATTTATATCGCATATTGGTCTATTTTAATTTTTTGGTTTTGTTTACTTTTAATTTACTTTCAAAATTAACGTACATACGAAAACAATAAGTAATGATTATTAAATTAAAAACAAATTTTAAAAGAAATTAACGATTTATAATATTTTTGAGAATTACTTAGATTGGTAGCTCTTTTAGCATGTCTCGCAGGTAAACTTAGTAAGAAAAAAAAGTACAAAAATGACCTAATGACTTTTATTATGTAAACTATACTAATTGATTCAAATGAATATGAATGTCAATACACCTTACAGGTAAAACTTTATCGGAGCCGGCCGAAAATGTAGTTTAACGTTTATACTTCGAACAAGTAGGTGATAAATTCAACGTGGTGGGTATTAATTCTCGGAGAACCTTGACAAGGGTCAAAAGTTGAGAGGATATAACAAGTGGCAGCACTAACTGTCACGAGCAGTCCTGGCCAGGCCACGCCTCGCGGCTTAATCGCCAAACTTTCCCCTACGATTGGAGTTTTTGCGGAATTGCGGTACCAGTGCCTTCACCGCTAATTTATGCGCTGCGAGTGAATTGAGAGCTTTTCCGCTCATTCTGTGCTCCCATTACGTATTCAGTACTTCGCTTAATCGAGCACTTTGTAGGTAGTGCAGCTACCCGATATCTTGAAATCAACTGCTTACGAACGAAGCGCATACATTTTTTACTGTTTTAAAGTTTAAAGTTCTCCACCGTTTGAAACTAAATGTTACGCTCACTTAAGTTCTTCTTTTTAAATGTTGTGCTAGTAATCTGGCACAACTTACTTTGACTTCAATCCATTAGCGGCTCACAGCAGGTTTCGTAACTAAGGAAGCCTGGCGGGTACGTCAATACGCTATTCCATATTGTCCAATTGGCCAATGGCCAATGCTGGAGGCTTTCGTGCCGTCTGGAAGTCTCGGGCACAAGAATTGGAATTAACAGTTTAACGTGTTCATTCTAACTATGAACATACTCAAAAAAATTTGTCACTCATGGTAAATCTTCTAATTCTCAACCGCCCTCGAAGTTTCTTAACAACCTGTACCTACTTTTATCTAACATTACAGTAATATACACAGTACAATTTCATGTCTATTTACTAGGAACCTCACTTTCCAGGAAATAATATCTTTCAGCACAAAACCTAAGAAACTCGAAATTGTAGCACAACGAAAATCTTGCTTCATATACACACACTACTATTTCAAACTCAGGTCAGGTCAAATTGTTAAATCTTATAGTGAAGGTGCGTTACCTTGGAGTCATTAAATATTTTAGACCCACGCACCTATAATGCTTAATATGCTCAATGTTTACAACACTCATTGACAAATACCATGTCATCCATTGTCATGACTTTGTTGAAAAATACTTGTCTGCAGCCGCAGTCCAGTTAAACCTGCCTAACTAACCATCCTCCATAACTCACAAAGGTATGATCCATTCGGTAATCACTAATAGAGAGTTGAGTTGGTATACGTACTTCAAAATTTTGCAGTTACTGAAATCAGCGTGGACAAACAAACAATAAAAAAATTAGCTTCGGCAATTACGTATTCGGCTTCGGTGTTCGGTAATAGTTTATGTATGGCCATAATTCAAATTGTTGAATCCAGCTCCACAATGTTGATTGGTAAATTTAAATCGTCCGCGCTCTTCAATAAATAGCAACGCGCCAATCACACGCATGCGCGACATAAAAAAAATTAACTACAGATATGTATACGCAATCATCGCGACAACGATCTCAAAAATTATACTACAGTCTAGTCAAACACCTTGCCGTCTTACTACACAAACTTTAGTGAGATTCATAACATCTCAATAATGTCAATAATCAAAATAAGAAACTGGATGGCTGATGATTTGTGCATTTTAAATTAAAGAGTTGTGATTGGAGACTCAGTTGTAGCAGCTCTAAGGTGATCTATGCATATTAATTGCTGTGCTTATGGAACAGGTATCGAACCTAACCTGTCGGGGCTGTGGAGTTTTTTTAAACCGAACCCTCGATGTTCGAGGTGATACTCCCTAAAAGGACTTCCCCTTTCAATAGTTGTTAATTTTTTATACCATATGAATTATTACGAAGTTAGTTCCCATTTTATCTACGTCTTCATTTTGAATTTCTTAGGGAGGCCACATTAAGATTACCTCACCCTGGAAGGCAATAAGTAAAAGGTTACATTATTCACTAACAAAAAACAACTTGCACTTCTTGTACCAACTGTATTTTTTGGAAAAACAAACATTTCAGTTTAGATTTGAAAAAAACAGTTTTCCAAATCCAAAATTGTAATAGAAATAAAATATTAAAATTAAGAATGAAAACTGATACCTAAACATAATGCGGAATTGAAATTTATTTTATGTAATTATTGTTAATTGGACATCTGTAGGCAACAAACTGAACTATATACTAATTTACGGTATGTTAGAACAACATATTGTATTAGTAAGATTATTTAATCATAGATGGCAGCAAGCCTATTTTCAAGCGACATCTATTAAGACGATTACACACTATATCAGTACTTTACTACAGTTAAAACACAGTCACCTTCTCATCAATAAAACTAGATGGCGGGAGTTTAACAAAAATAAGTTTAAAAATGAAACAAATAATTGAGAAAATATTTTGTAATTTATTTCTATAGAATAAGTCCTGAATTTCTATTTATCTATGAAGTATCTAATTATTTTTTAATAAAAAACAAAAGTTATTTAAATACCAAACATTTATCAAACCTTCCAGTATGCACCGAAAAATAACATTGATATTCTTTTTACGTAATTTCTTATCTTATTATACCGAATAACGTTTCACGATTTATCACTTTTATCTTTAATACTTATTACTAAGTCTAAACGTGCGTGATTTAACCAGTCATCAATCGCCCTCGGCTTCACATGCGATTTTATATGCAAATTGCTCTGCTCTGAAAAATTACCCTATTACTTTAAGATTTGACAAAAATGATAGGGATTTGCTTTTTATTCACGTTTAAAAAATCTAAGGAGACATCACAAATGTATACGAGTTAGACGTATAAGTTTTTATGTAATTTGTAGATAGATAAATTACAAATTAAAAAAAATCTCATCTTTACAAAACTAAGATATAAGATATCTATACTAATAATAAAATTCTAACTGATCGTTTTCTGTGCATGAAGGATAAATGAGAAAAAAACATTATTACGTGCCTTTATTAACGCAATAGAACCCAAAACAATAGTTGTTAGAATTTTTCTCTGTTTGTCTGTGCGTCTGTTGCCGCTAATCTCAGAAACGGCCTTACCGATTTCGTTCTGGTGTTTACTAATATATTGCAGTAAGCGTCACTTAATACTTATTATTACATACTTAATATAAATAAAAAAGTTATAAATTTATTTTAAATAATGTAAGACATAGTTTTAATTAGTTGTAAGCAATAAGATTCCCAGAATTAAAAAAATATTTCATATAGACTTTGAAGCTGAAAACTAATACTGTGTCACTTAATCTAAAATACTACCACGTCCGGTATTCATACTTACATATTACACATGTTTCAACACTTAATCAATTGTGAACATGTTCAATCAAACTTAGCCAGAAAAATGTAATAACTTAGGATTTATTTAATTTACTATCCTTATTTATCCATTACATGTTACATAACATACAATGGAGTGTATCTAGATCGCTTTATAATTCCTGTTAAAATATATTTTCCTTCGTCGTAATTAATCGATTAATCTTTAAAAAAAATTCATAAAGCCATGTAAGTATTATATTACTATATTATCTATATATATTAATTATATATAGACATGTAAAAGTGTTATAAAAAAAATATCCCATTAATAGACATCTTTCATTTGAGACTCTATTCCTACCTATATCTATCGTCAGATATTTTGGTGATATGAGACAGCAAGTGAGAATAAAACGTATAAAGTCGAGTAAAAATAAAATAAATCCTCATTTTTTAGACGGACCAATTTAAAGTTTTACACACACCAAGATTTTTTTTAATTTAATATTGTAAATTGAAAGTAAAAAATTTTTGCATTACGAAGATTTGATATTAAAAATAATCGAAACCTCTTATTAGGGCTGAGTTTTCGTTTTTAATATAAAAACCTCACTAATATTTGCACTGATTTATTTCAATAATGTTAAAAGTAGTACAGACACTTTTCAGATAGATATATAAAACCTACAATAGTTTCTTAATACAAAAAATATTTCTGTATACTGTAAAGGATTGGCAAATATGTATAAGTGCCTATACTGCTATTAAATCAATTAAATTTTAAATCTCTTAGGGGTAGTTCTATAACCTTTTTATCCTTTACTACTGGTTAATGGTCTATTTTTTTATAGGAACTTACTATCTATAATAAGCAACAGATCCCGGAGGTATAGAGCAATCTCATGGATCGAAATAATGTGTATATTTATTTATTGAGATGCAAAAAATGCAGTTATAGCTACTGCCGTATATTATGCCCAGCACTAAGGGGAGATAAGTTGTAGGGATCGGCATTTAGTCGTTCTAAAACTTTCTCTATATTTATAATGTATTAACACAACCCGACCTTGTTACACTGTTAATATAAACACAAGTTAATATAAATATAAGCTTTTGAATATGCGGAGGGTAATTTCTGGAACCACAGCACGTAACTGAAAAATTATTTTACCGTTTGAAAGGAACATTATTCCGCAACGACATATACTTATATATAATTAATTAGTCAAGCCACAACGGGCTGCCCGTATAGAATACTTTAAATGATAAAATTTTGATCGTTTCATAATTAAAATTAATCAAATTTTGAATCTCAAATAAAACCTTACGCTTAAAAAGCTTTTCGTTGATGTTAATGATGGCGATTGGTGATGTGCTTACGAAAAGGATTGCCTAATGTTTTGATACGGTAAAATTATGGAGCAACGCATCTGCCCCAAATTTATTAAAGGCACGGTACCCACTGCGGAAATGTCGTACCGACTGTCCTGTTGCAAAAAATTTACAGACAATAAATGCATTATTATACAATTTCATGTTTCATATAACCTGCTGCTAATATGAAAAAAATGATTTAATTGTGTATTTATACATATTTACCCAGTACAAGCAGAGTCACATGCGTAAATGTCATTACTGGACCACGCAAAATTATTAATGAATACCTGCATATCATTTTCAAGCAAGTAGAGCTACACGAAATCGTCCATACTTTCAGAATATTCCAGAAGGAGGGATAAGTACAGTAACGAGGAACTCTATTTATTGAAATTAAACATTTACAATAATTGATTAATTTGTTATTTATGTTTTTCAAATACAAAACTGTGCCCAAAGATATCGATTTAAGTCACGGTACCCAAAAATAAATCATAAATATAAATAAATGAAAATTACACTGCATACGTTACTCGATAGACATCAATGTGTTAGCAGCTTTAACATAAAACTTTATCCGGAACATCGTGAAGGCATGACGAGCGACCCTCTCGGGGTGCCGGTTAACCGTTAAAATGAGTAATGACAGTGTTAACTCAGGTATAGTCAACATTTTGGATCATGAGAATATTAACAAATTGTCACATTCTTTACATTCAGCATTAGAGATATGGTCGTGGCCCACGGTTGTTCTTGAGTTTAACTCCCAACTAGCCTGCTTACCCGTTTGACACTTATATTACCTATATAATATTATACCTAATTATTACCTTAACAAAGACTAAATTTCATTGGACTATAGATTCAGGCTCTACCTATGTAACGTATCTAACAATTTTTATACCCTAAATGAAGTAAAGACACAAAAATATTTAAAGAAACATTAATCAGTAACTATTTAGGACATTTTTGTCTAACAATCATTTAAATACTTTTCACATAATAAACAATTATTACAGATTAATATATTATAAACTTTAATGATTTTTTACTTAATTCATTTATCCTTTAAACCGTTTTATTACAACGAAGATTTTCTCCTTTTTCTTCCTCATCATCGTTAAGGTCTCCCCTCGAGTTTCTTATCATATTGATAGAGTTTAAGGCCGTTTACCGCCATACAGGCCTGATGTGGTGCAACAGATTCATACACCTCGAAATCATTATGAAGAACTAACATACAAAGTGTCCTCATCGAACTTAGGGATAATTAATTTCTAATAAAATGGAAATGTATAGGTACACGCGAGATCCAAAACCAGTTCCTCTTTGTAGAAGAACGATGCTTATACCATTAAGGTATTACTTTTTATCTTCTCTTATTTTTCCGTGTTTGTATAGGCTTCCTAAATTTAATAAATTGTTGCCGTCCCCTGTCCGTGGACAAAACGTACTTTACAAATTCTACAAATATGAAAAAAAAGATGTGATTATCATTTAATTTCATAGCCGAGAAACGCTCAATGATTCAAACTAGGCGCGTGCGATTGCACCTGCTTCCGCTGATAGGGTTAAATCAATATTTGGATTAATGTACTCAAATCTTTGTCTTTTTATATACCTTTGTGCATCAATCATTATTGAAACATAACAAAGCGTACCGTTTTTAGGTTTTTGTTTTCACGAACCATAAAGCTTTATTAGCATGCCACGGTAAGCCGTGGGTACTTCTATACTTAAGAGCCCTGGACCATGCTCTGCCACTCTGCTTCAGTGCAGTAAAAGGGCGTTCTTTCTTTCATGTCCATGAACGACAATGATCGCTTACCATCAGGCGACCAGTATGCTCTTTTCCTACGTAAAGCATACAAAAGACTGGCCAACTGACAATTGATAATTATGTTCCATTGTTGCCAATGAATCAATAAGTTAATTCATTGAGATTACGTAAGATATTTCATCTAAAGACCATATTGGTTATAAATTTCAGAATGTGCTGTTCAAACTTCTCCCTCGAAATAACATAAAGCTACTAAACAATACTATAAGTTACATTAAACAACCCTCTCATCGCTTACTGTTAATTTCACCTAATACTACTCCTAGTCATTTTTGTAACCTTTTCAAATTCTTTATCCTACTCTTCTGAAAACTTGTGGAATTCTGTACTTCTGTCCATTAAACGTGCTCATTCCTTATATTCTTTCAATATGCAAGTTTAAGCGCACTCTGATACCGATTTAATTTGTTCTTAGACTCCTTTACGTAACTCATCTTTTCCTTTTTTTTCAGCATCTGTTCATTTTGTATCAGCCTCTTTCAACCTCATTGAGCGTTATTTAATACGCTATACATTAATATCATAAAATTCCTTTTGTATGATCATTCTATGTGTTTTCTGTCTATACTTAAAAATAATAACGTTAAGAACTCAATTTTGGTACAATTTAAGAATCGCGTCAATAAAAAGTTCCTTTAAAGGCACGTTTTATAATCACTCGCTGTGATCGATTCGTTTTGTGGCAGTTAAAAACTTCAATAAGTGATTTTATTCCTTCTATCTCGTAACTTTTTGTTCGAGTTAAATGACAAAGCGTGTTGACAAAACTGTATCGCTCTGACAATTGTTATCAATGAAATTCAGTGTTTTCCTGTTAATGAGTAACGTTGTGTTATTAATCAAAATTCAGGAATTTTCTTTGTGGTAAAAATGTGTTTTAAAATTAATTGCAGGTAAAATATTTACTTTTGTCCGAGTTCCACAGTTCGAATTGCTATTTCACACGTTAGAAAATGTAGGATAATAGTTGGTATTCATTTATGTGTTACAAATTTTAATTCTGCTGTAATGTAAAATATTCTATTTTATTTGTGATGAACTTTGAAATTGAAATCTTATTTGAAATTGGTTATAATAGTCCAATTCAGTTAGAATAGCAACTCAACATCAAATAAACTGTTTGACCATTTGGTCAGTATATTTGCTTCGTTATATATCAAACTACAACTTGTTTAGTAATTAAAAGCCTCAGTATGAATATAAAATAACTGGAAGGAGAACTGAAGAATGATATTAACTGTAATTTTATTAGAAAATTTTATCACTTGATGTATACCTAAGTGTACTCGATTATAAACATGATCAAAATTATAAAAGCAAATTATATTTAAACTTCCTGTCTTCTTTTGTTTCATCTGTTTTCTACTTTTATGACTATATATTGACTCGTATTTGTGTGTAAATTTTTACCTTTATAAAAACGTATAAAAATATTAATTTACATCCCACCCAGTCGACACTTTAAAAAACTTAAAATTATTTTTATAATACTCTGTGGTCCGACAGGAGTCAAAAGACTGACTGTCTCGGACATCTAGTACCATTATTAGTGCTGTCTTAAAATAAAGTAGTGACTATGTTGGTACTGGGTACCATGTATTATTATTTGTTCAGTTCCAGGTTCTGACTCAATATTGTTATCAGATTTAACCGATTAGCGTTAATTGGCGTATTAAATTACATCTTTACCTTAAACACATCATGACAAGAAACATCATGTATGGATCAAGATTCTCACGGATAACGATCGGAGTCACAATGGAAGACAAACTTTAAAGTGGACGACAAAAAATCAATAAAAGAAATTTTATCTTAGATTGATTGGTTCAGTCCGGGTCTGACCCCTTACTGATGCGCTGTTTTTATAAACTTTCTCAAAAACCCAGCGTATCAATGTTTATTTGTGACAATTTGCTTTGTCGGTCGGACCGATTTACATTTGAAAGCGGTTTTTTTGTCGAACGTAGCGACCTGTGACTGCACGGTGAATGACACAGGTAGTCAGGTCGGACTTAAGAATTGGCTATCTTGATCCTATGACGGAATATTTAAATCTTTTCTATACTGTCTTTATATATGTGGATGTAAAATTAAATATGGAAATACTGTTAAATAAATAAAGTTTCGACTAATTTTCTGCAGCTATTGCAATAATCGAGCATGTTTCTAATTATGCACATGAAATGTCTGATATAGTGAATAACAGTATTTCGATTCTGAGTGCCATTTGTAAATGTAAGGTGTAAATTTTTTGAAACCAAGCATAGACGGATTAGTAGCTAATAGAGGATTGGTGCCTCTGTTAACGATCGTGTACCTTTTAATAAACTACATTGATAGAATTTATATTCGTACAATATACTTGTTTTTGTCGGAAATATTATTCATAAATATTATTCATAAATATTATTCATAAATATGCTATGAATTGATAAGTGGTACTGTAGTCAATTAATTTACATTATTTGTATTTCGTAGTTAAATAAAAGGTAAAAGAGAGTTATAATAAAAATATTTTATTTGTTAAGTATCAAGATGTTTCCGACGAGCATTGTCGCAAAAGACGGTTCGTCGCGTCTGGACTTCGACGTAGATTTCAGATGAAGACATAATTATCAATTTGACGTTCTGAAATCTGAATCTATATCCAACACAATCTGAAATCCAAATCTCAATTCAAAAGTTGCATAGCCTTTACGTGATTTGCCTGAAGCGAATCTGTCGATTCATTTATTAATTCCACCTTGAAGTTACATGATTATTGACGAGTTTGTGCTCAATCGATATTTGCAAATAATAAAAAATATATTTATATGTGTAGCTTAAATAAAATTGATAAATCAAGAAACTGATCATAAATAAGTGATAGCAGTTCAGTTAGTTAGTTTACTTTTCATACTTTAATATCATACACTACTCTGACATACATTTTGAAATAAGAAATAATATTATGATATTATCCCATGTATAGATAGGATATTATAGTTTTAATATCGACAACTCGTCAACGAAACGTATGATTATTTAAAAACGACAATATGTAGTGAAATAAAGTGTACATTAGTCTATAGGATTTTAATGCGATAGGAATAGACAAATGTTAAAAATAAAATAGCAATAGGTTCTTAAAAACGATAAGGATAGCGACATATTAGACAGATATAGCAACATTTAGCACAGATTGCTAATTAATAAAATGTTTAAATATTTTTACGAATAATTGTTTAGTGTAGTTATGTAACTTTTCATGTTTCTTATTATCTATACAAATTTTCCATAATTAGATAAGATAAATATCATGAGATTTAAATAGATTGATTTGTAAGAATTTATGAATATATTGTCAAAATTGAGTGTTAAAAGTTTTGAGATATAAGAATATATCTAAATAATGTAATTTTATGAGGATATTTTATTGATGACAAAGTATATGTAAATAAAAGTTACGCATCCGGATTGGTAATGTTGAGACGCGTAGATTGATATATAATAATTTAAATTAAGAAAAGTGTAAAATAATTTGTTAAAACGAATCGAAGGAACCTAAGAATTAAGGGAAATTTTTGAATATTTGCATTAACATTCGAGATACTATTGCTTTGAAATAGATTAGAATCATGTTAGAAACTAAAGAAACAGGAAATATCTAGGTTTATTACTAAAATAGGACGTCAATTGTGTTGTGTCTCGGTAAAAACATCAATGTTTATAGTACTAATTTGAAATAACGTCAGGCAGTTTTTAAAAAGATTGATTTTTTTGGAACGTCAATTCTGAGCCACGACAAGTCGAGGGTTTTTTTTTTTTATGTTAAAGGCGGGCAAACAGGCATACGGTCCACCTGGTGGTAAGTGGTCACCGTCGCCTATGGACACGTGCAGCGTCCAAGGAGCTGCAAATGCGCTGCCGGCCTTGAAGAAGTCGATGGACACTCTTTTTGAAGAACTCCATATCATAGCGCAAAGGGAATGCCTCTGGTGGAAGGTTATTCCAAAGCTCGCATGTTCGTGGCAGGAAGGAGCGAGAGAAACGAGCGGTAGACGACTGCCACGAATCGAGGTGATGCGGGTGGAACCGCAACCTTTTGCGGGTGGTGCGATAAAGGAAGGTGGATGGGGGCACCAGGTTGAAAAGTTATTCGGAACATTCACCATAGTAGAGACGGTAGAGGACGCATAGGGAGCCTACGTCTCTCCGGATACTTAAGTCCTCTAGCCCGTCTGTAAGATTGGGATCGTCGACAATTCGAACAGCACGCCGCTGTATGGAGTCAAGAGGGCTTAGTTGGTAACTGGGTGCACCGGCCCAAAGATGAGAGCAGTACTCCATATGTGGTCGAATTTGGGCCTTGTAGAGCAACAAGCGCTGCTTCGGCGTGAAGTACTGCTTCGCCCTATTCAGTACACCCAGTTTTCTGGAGGCGAGTTTAGCTTTCTTCTCCAGGTGACCCCGGTACTGCACTTTTAATACCATTGCGAGAATTCCGTCTGGGCCA